>JASCZI010121264.1:8671-22176 GCA_036250425.1 Stylosanthes scabra | reverse complement strand
TTGAATTGTTGAGTTTGAGAAAATAGGCATTCAAACATATTTCAAGAATCATTCCATATTTCTTCATGTGACTTAGAGATGAGCATGTGATTTGATGCGCATTAGAATCTTTGATAATCTAATAGGGTTGTATGAGATTGAATATGTGACATTTAATTCTTTCCATGAAATCTTGTTGATTGTTATTGATTTGAATCATGATGTGTGCATTATCTCTTTTCTTATTTAATTAGTCAAGAGATTGATGATTAATTAGGATAAAGATGAAACTATATCACTAAGAGATTAGGGTTTAGTTATATTAGGGTTCATTTTGATTTGATAATAATTGCAGAAATTGAATGGTAATATCTGGTTTATGAAGTTAGTGATGGATATCTCTAATTCCTTGATCTTGCTTTTTACATTTGCATTTCCCCTCTTTCTTGATAATTGATTATATTGATTAGTAATAATTTGTTAATAAAGATTGTGTTTCTTGATGTGTTTTCTTGCTGTTGCATGATTCTTTATTGCTTCTTTCTTTAGTTTTCATATTAATCTTTTGATTGATACTTGGATTTACTTAAAGAAATTGATTAAAGAATATTGCTTGATCCACCTTTCCTCGAGGGAACGATACCCACTCTCAAGTGGTATTACTTGATCCGGTGCACTTGCCGGATTGTGACGAAAGAATTCGTCACATCATCATACATGCACTACAAGAAACGCGCACATTACCGGCGGATTTACTAGCGGATTTTTTTATGACTTTCGCCGTTTTCAACGTTACCGGCGGATTTACCGGCGGATTTTTTCCGCCTGTAAAAACCTCGCCGGTAAATAGTTATCGGTGGATTTATCTGCCGGCAACATATTTTTTGTTGGCCAATTTAGTTTTAGTATTACCGTCAGAATTACCGGCGGAAAAAATTCGCCGATAATTCCTCCGGTAATTCCACCGGTAAAGTTAATTTTTTTTAAAAAAAATAAATGCATAAAATATTACTGGGGAAAATCCGTCGGTAATTCTCCCGGTAATATTAACAGAATTAAAAAATATAAAAAATAACAATTCATACCATTGTAAGAACTAAAAAATCAACACTGAAAAATACCAACACTAAAATAACATACATTAAATCTTGCTTTTCGATGAATAGTTGAATACTAAAGAATCAAAATGTAAGAGGCCAATTTATAAAAGCAGCATTTATATTGCATCAACTAAGAAATATGAACAAAAAGAAATACATATAAGAATAAAAACAAAAGAAGTTAATATTATAAGCATGCAAGAGCATCAGTAACTTCACATACTCAGTTGAATTCCTATTGTTCAGTTAATAAGAACAAAGGGCATTGGAATTCATGGGTGAACATAGTTAATTTTCAATTTGGCATATCCTGGTCTTTAAGGGATAAAAAGTTAATAAAAAGTACTAAGAATTGAAAAGCTGGATTTCTCAACATGTAGACAATTTGTTTTTAATTCATAATGAAAAATGAATTCATGTTATACACAATATAAAACAGTAGAACAAAACAATGTCAGCATTATTGTTATATCAAATAAATAAAACATTAGACTACAACCAAAGTATCAATTCAGAAGGATTTTGTCACCTTCTTTTGAATCTTTCTATCTGTCAAATCAGCATCAACGTAAAACTCTTTGCTGTAGATGCAACAACACTAGTAGATGCAACAACTTCTTTTACAAAATTAAGCTCCTCATAGGTGGTCATTGCATAACCAAGACCCCTGGCCTGTAAACATAGTTATTAAGTCTAATTGTCAATCAAAACAGCAATGTTAACATAGATTATCAAGCAAGTATTCCAAATGATAAATGCGTATACTCAGAAGAAATGAATGGTATGTAACTTAGGAAAAGATAAACTGATCAAGTAGATCAGAACCTGCCACAAGCTACAATAATATCATCAAACTTGATATCATTTGGCCCACTTTGAATTTGCTGCTCAATTTCCTGAATTGCCTCCATATATCCCCTGAAACAGAATTAAATCATAATAATGTAAGATAAACTAATAAAGTATCTAAAATCAAGAATGGCGAAACAATGTCAATGTGGCCTAGAGTTTAAATCCACTTAGGCCCTCTCATCAATTTCACAGAAATACCTTCATATTAAAAATAATAGACAAGCAACCATCTATCAAAGTAATAAATATAGAGTTATACATCATTTAGACAATGGTAAGAGATCTTTCTTAAGTAAAGGCTTGACCATATACCTCCAAAAATTCCAACAATATTAAAGGGGGGAGGGTGGAAGAATTGCAAGAAATGCTATGTAAATGCAACTGCAATTCAAACCATTTACGATTTTGTGCATTGGTTTCACCACTCCACCAAAAAGAAAAAAACCAAAAAGGCTCAACAGAAAACAATAATAGGAAACAAAGCTTACGATGTTAGTGTTAGGGTTTGGAATGATTAAACCTAATCAGTAAAAAAAAAGCACAAGCATACCTTGGTAATGGCTCCTAGAATAACGAAGCTTACCGGCAGTGAAGACGACGATGGAGCAGCAATGGCGGCTAGCAGAGGCCAAAACGGCAGTGGAGCACCTTCAGTCTTCTCTCAAACGACATCGTCAAAGACTGGGTAAATGGGAGGCCACAACACGAGTTCTTCAACAGAGAGGGAGGCTGTGGCAGCGGCGGGGACGTTGATTGGTGGTTGGGGTCAGCTGTTGGCAGCAACAAAGATTGGATAAGAGAGGAGTAGTTGTTAGGTTAAGAAATGGGAGAATGAGGAGGGAGGTGCTGTGTTATTTATGAGAAAAAATAAAATAAGTAGAGATTGGAATGTGTTACCATTGTGGGGTGTCTCCCACCTAGAACTTTTATTTATTGTCCTTCAAGTTGGACATTGGGAAGATCTTGTCTTGGTGGCTTGTGGTTGAAATCATTCTTGAATCCCCACCAATGCTTGAACTTTGTAGGCCTTAGGGGATCCCAATTCATATTCAACAAGCCTCTAAAAGCTCTAATGCAAGAAGTGACTCCCTGAAACTGTTGATTCATTGAGCTTTTTCCAGGATCTCAAACTCTATTTGTCCATCCCGTGCCTTGTTGATCATCATGTTTTTCTTGAAATGGCCAATACTTCAAATGTTTCCTTAAGTTCCGTCTCTGGGCATCAATTATATAAGAGGGAAATTTGTGTGATCTTTCACCATTTTAAGCTTCTAGTTTCAACACTCCACCCATGATGCATCTTGAATCATTTAACCACCCGACATCCACTTCCTTCTTGTCCAATACCCCATAAAAAGCTTTAAGTTGCCCATCTATTTCTAACAAACCATAGTGTTGTGGGCCACGAAAATTCATGTCAGAAGAATTTACCCACTCGAAGTGCAATTCAGATGATAACTTGGGAGGGGTTGCTTCAGACGAAGTAGAATGAACAATCTCCATCCCCTTTGGCTCCTTATCCTTGTCTTCCACCTGTTGATCAACATCTTCCGCCTCTTGATCCTCATTTTCATCTTCATCCTTTTCTATGCACTTATGCACCTTGTCATGATTAAGACTTTCAACATCCTATTCATGTAGCAGTGCATCCTCCCTTCCTTCTTGGTTGGCACATAGAAAAAAAAGTACCAATGCATCCCCATGTATTTGACAATGATTCAGAGGGGAGGTCTCCGGAGTTTAAAGATTGAGAGGCGATTGAGGAGTTGTTGAAGTTACTATTTGCGGATTGGATCATTAAACAAATTACACTCAAGTGTATGGTGGTCACTTGAGCGTTGATTCACCTTTGGTTTTCTCGAAGTTCCTTCCTTTGCTGACATAACAACTGAAAAGCTTCTCCAATGCCGATTTGAGAAGGTGGGTACGGTGGTGGAGGATCTTCATATCCATAATATGCATCACCAAATGCATTGGATTGGTATACGTTATTTTGAGGAGCATGTTGTTGGTAGGGTGGATCGGAGGATTCCATGGAGTGTATCCTCGATCATACGAGTAGGTTTCTTCCATCACTTGCTTACTCAAGCTTTTGGTGAACTTTGATGATAGTGACATTCCCTATTTCACTAAGAAAATGCCCAGCACAGATAAAGCAACAAAGAAAACAAATACTCTAAAAATCAAACAAACAGACTATTTACACTATTAACATATTCACAGACAACAAAGAAAAGCGCACATTTTCATTTCGCCCGCAACGGCGCCAAAAATTTGACGCGACCCCCAAGGCCGGTTCGAAATTCCTTTTAAAAAGAACTCGTTGCAGATAGCTCCGAACCATCTATGAGAGCCTCGATCAAATTTAGTAAAGATGTATCACAAGGGGCAACCAATTTGAAATACCGAGTACAGGACTCGGGTCCTTTTCCCTAGGAAATGAAAACAGTGGTTTTGCTTTTGGTTTATAAAAGACCGGGGTTGCAAATGTTGGTTTTAGAACAGAGAGCAGAGAAACAGAGTAAAACAACAATATGATAAAAAGTGCCCGGCCATGGATTGAAATACTGTGCGTCCCTATGATCACCACCGATCCTAGATTGGATGGATTCTCACATTAAAGGAAACTAAGTATTACTATTCAGGTCGAGTGGCAGAGTTAGTCCCTATCCGAATGTCCTAGGTATACTCAATCAACGTAAGACCAAGGTATTCTGTGAACTCTAATAACCCATCAAGTTCACGTCGTTAAGGTCTTCCCGTTGTTGGCAGGGACGTAGTGTTAACGGTATCGGTACTAACCCCGTTCCTCTCATCCGTTGCCCTTATAATCGGCAGCTAAGATCATCCACACATTTCAACCCATAGCCAAGGCACAAGGTCACTATTCGCTACTAACAGAAATCATAATGGCAGAAATAAAACGGGCAGCATAATAGTAAAGCGATATAATGGGAAATTAAACGGACATAGTAACGACAGTAATATTAATAAATTCGAAAGTCAAACGGACAGAGTAACGGTACATAAAATAAACGATAAAGCTATCAAATGTTTGGCTAGTGTGACTACAAGAAAAATGGAAATCCTAAGAAAAACTAAACTAAGAGAGAAAATGGGAGAACATGAGTTTACCAAAAAACTCTAAAAAATTATTCAAGACTCATGATCCCTAATAATGGGACTCAAAAGGGTGTGTGGTGAATGAGGTAGCACCCCTCCTATTTATAGGCCTCGATTTGGCTTGAAATTCTCTTTTTGGCCTCGATTTGGCTTGAAATTCCCTTTTTGGCCTTCATTTGGTTTGCTGCCCACGCACCTATGCGTACCCACCTAGTTCCTGTGCGTACGCACAGGTGAAAAACGTGACTTGCACGTCACTCTAGTTTGTGTGCATACAAATATAGGACTATTATACATCGTTGCGAAGATTTGGATGTTATATTTCCAATGGCATTGGAACTAAGTCATTTGGACCTCTGTAGGTCAAGTTATGATCAAATTAGTGACAAGAGGTCAAGATTAACAGCTGATGAGGAGGTTTTTGACGATAGATTTCATGGTAAAAAGGGTACCCTCATCAATACTTTTTCTACAAATTTACTAGTGATTGACCAAGCTTTTCCATCTCTTGCATAATTATGTCCTTAATTGATTAATTGTTAAATTAGCTTCCAAAGTGCATAACTTTTTTAAATCTTCTCCCATTTGGTACCTTGATGTGTGTACTAGTGGATTTCAGGCCCAAAGTGGAGAGAAAGAGCCCAAGGGAAGCTAAAAAGAACAAGGAAAGCAAGGAGAATGGAAAAAAAGACAAAAGCCCAAATCAGCCCTGATCGCGCGGCCGCACCCCTTGCATGGCGCGTCTGTGCCCTCCTTACTTAATAAGGAAGCTTTCAGTTGATGGCGCGACCGCATGATCCAGAGGGCTCGAGCGCGCCACCGCATTCCTTAACGGCCAAGACATTGACAACCGTGCGCCCGCGTAGTGGAGGTGGTGCGTCCGCGCCATAGCGTCAGGAAGCATTTTAATGAAGGTTATTTTGGGGATTTCACATTTCCAGGCCAAGGCCCAGCCACTTCTCAAGCCCATTCGACACATATAGGGGGAGAACAGCTGAAGACACAACAAGAATTCTATCATTTCATCAATTTTAGCCTTAGAATAGTTTTAGGGAGTTTTTGGGAGAGTTCTCTATCTCTTTCATTTACTCATAGTTTCTCTTCTTTGTTCTTCAACTATAGGAACCTCATCACTATCCAAACTCTTCTTTTATTACATGTTTTGTGTTTGATTTGTGGATACTTGTTCTATTTCATTAATGCAATTCTAGTTTCTCCTTCTATTTTGCTCATCTTTACATATTTCTTGCTCATTAAGTTTAGTTTATTTCTTGTTCATTTTATGATCTCTTGTTCTTATATGCTTCTCTTGATCTTGATTATTGATTCATTTGTTGATTTGCTCTATTGATCATCTTGATAGTTTAATTTCATAGTTATTATCATGCCTTTATTTCTTGCCTACCAAGTATTTGATAGTTTGTTTGCAATAATTATGGAGTAGTGTTCTTGTGCTATGGTCATGGGTTGAGGTGTGGATGATCATAGCCACTAATCCCTAAGGACAAGGATGGGTTTTAACCTTGAATTAAAATTGTTCAGTTGACGCTAGGCTTCTGCTAGTTTGAGTGAGTCCTTAATGAGAGGATGGCTTCAATCGACAGCATCAGGAAAATTCTGAGCACTGATCTTTGGACGCGAATTTCTCATAGAATCACTTAGAAACGGATAAGGTGTTCAACATGAGAGTTGTAGGTATTGAATTCTTCTTTCCAAAGGGTCCAAGTTTGCTCCAATCCGATGACCATAGCTCCCTTTCTTCTCTTCTCATTCTTGTTCCTCTTGCCTTCCTTGGCCAATTCCAATCCAACTCTAACCTATCTAGGCCTGAAACACTTGAACAACCACGTCATGGTATCGAATGGAATGGAAATTAAGTAAGTAAATATATAGTAAATTATGGAAAAAAAAGCATGTATTCACAGTTTAAGCCCTAAGGAACAACAATTCATAAATGCACTCAATTTGCAAGTATTTAAGTGAGTTTGGTTTGATAATTTGTTTATTTATAGCATAAAATAAACCATCAGAAATGTGTTTATCAAATATCTTTTTAGATCTCTCGTAATGTTCTCAGCTATCGAACATGAGGTTAGAAAAAGGGGTTGCTTCCATTTGGGTCTTAGCCTGGGCTGCAGCTCTAACCCTACGAGTCCTGGGGTCAGAGGTTGAGGCGCAGTCGACTTACTTTGTCTAACCATAGTTGATGAAGTAAGCACAAAATACTGGGCGGATCTCTTGAAGATCGGGGAAAACTCTAATATAGAGTTTGAAAGAGATAAAAAGAGAAGAATAGGAAATGAGGGCGTATGAGGAAAGAAAGGGGTAAGGTCCCCTTTTTATAGGCGCGAGAGGCAGTGGGTGAGGCGCCGCAGAACCATTGGTGCGTACGCACATCCTACCTGACGCGTACGCACTGGTCAAGAAAGCGGCGTATCAATAGATTGCTTAGCAGCAGAAATGCATACGCACAGTGGTTTATTAGAATAGAGGTGCGTAAGAAATCCGTACGCACAATGGTTTATCAGAATGGAGGCGCGTACACAAGTCCTCCCCCCCTTTTTGGGCCATTATTAACGATTCACTCAAATAGCTCATAAATAACGCATAATTCAAAAAGGGATTATAAACAAGTTTTAAGGATAAGAAGATATTACCATGGTGGGGTGCCTCCCACCTAGCACTTTTGTTTATTGTCCTTAAGTTGGACATTCTCTGCTGAGCTTGTTACTATTCTACGCCTGATGATGCATCTTTTAACAAAATGATGTCCAGTTTTTTCTCATTGCATGGTTCACAGTATAGTTTCACTTGATTCCTGTTGACTCTGAAAGTGGCCCCACTTAATTCTTTTTATAATTCAATTGTGCCGTACGCAAATATAGTCTTGATCCTATATGGTCCTTCCCACCAGGATCGCAATCTGGAGTTATAGAGGAGAACTTATTATCATGAATTGCTTTGGCCTGCTCTTTATATATTTTAGAGTTCTCATAGGCATCAAGTCTTATACATTCCAACTCTTCGATTTGAAGTTTTCTTTCATTTCCTGCCTCAAGGATATTCATGTTACATTCTTTTACCGCCCAGTATGCCTTGTGGTCAATTTCTATCGGTAGATGGCAAGCCTTCCCGTACACATTCTGAATGGACTCATCCCAATGGGTGTTTTGCAAGCAGTTCTGTAGGCCCATAGAGGATCGCCCAATCTTGAACTCCAGTCTCTATAATTCTTTTTATTTATCTATTGGAGACTTCTGCTTGCCCATTGGTTTGGGGGTGGCATGCCATTGAGACTTTATGGATTACCCCATATTTTTCATTAATGCCTCCAGCCGCCTGTTACAAAAATGAGTTCCTTGATTACTTACAATTGCTCGCGGTGAACCATACCTGCAAATGTTGTTATTTCTTACAAAAGAGACAACTGTGTTAGCATCATTAGTTCGGATAGCAATAGCTTCTACCCATTAAGAAACATAATCTACCGCTAACAAGATATACATGAATCCATTAGAATGGGAAACGACCCCATGAAATCTATGCCCCAAACGTCAAACATTTCGCAGAAAAGCATTGGTTGTTGTGGCATTTTGATGAAACCCGTTCCGACGGTTTATTTTGCTGCTTAAATTGACTAATTGTCTCCTCTTCATCGCTTAAACACTAGCAAAATAGGTTAAATTGCACTTAGTAGTTCCTTAGGGCTGTAATAGTAATATCTGCTATTTCGGCCAATATTTACTGTGTTTTGAACTGTTTCCCATTCCGCACGATGCCTTGATGTGTGTGCTTAAGTGTTTCAGGATATAACAGGCGGAGTTCGGAACGGAAGTGGCCGGAGAGAGTGAAAGGAATGAAAGGATCGCAACAAAACCTAGAAGGCCATTGCTGGATCAGATGCGTATGCATCAGTGAAGCCATGCGTACGCATCCTATACGTGGGAGGCACACCCAAAAAGCTATTTCGGCATAGATGCGTACGCATTCAGAGCTTCTATGCGTACGCATCAGTGGTTCTCAGCATCTATAAATAGAAGAGCCTTTCACCATTTCAAGAGAGCCCACTTCCACATTTAGCTTAGTTTTTAGGGTTCCATTTTAGGTTTATTGTCCATTCACTAGCCATACTTTTTATTTTATTACTTGTTCTGTTTATTTTACTGTTACTCTGTCGAATTTCAATTTCAATCAAATTACTTTACCGTTATTCTATCCGTTTATGCTGCCAATTTATTTTCTCGCTTTTATGATTTTCGCAATTAGTGAGTAGAGTCCTATAGTGTCTCGGCTGTGAGGTGAAATGTGCAAATGACCGGAGCTACAAGTCCCCATAAAGATCATGTTAGAGGAACGAGTCAATCCCGTAAAGCTATACGCCCTACACCCCTGCTAGCATAGTGGCAGTTCCTTGACCGTACGAGGTTTGCCACGGCAGCATGGCACAAGTGCTTGGGAACCTGGTGACAGCAGGTCTGATCCGGTGACAGCGGGGATCCTATAGAGTTTGTCAGCCCTGCGCATAGATTAGAGGCTCCATATTTCGCTCACGCGCAAGAGGTCCTGGTGACAGCAGGATTGTACCGGTGACAGCGGGTTACTCTTGGGAGCCGGGGGCTGAGTCAGGAACTCCAAGAACGACCCGAGTCCTACTCGGTATTTTGGTTGCACCCTGTGACACCTCTTTTAAAACGTTCCAGACGCCATCCGCAAGGGATAAGGGACTTTCCGAACTACAACGACCGAAAGTCCCTGCGCCGAGCGGGCGCGTCACATTTCATCTTTCTTGGAGGTGTTTCCAAACTTTTGACACTGATGGCAAGTTTGACAGAATTTGTAAGCATCTTTAAACAAGGTTGCCCACCAGAACCCGCATTTCAATACTTTCCTTGCAGTCGTTTAGGGGCCAATGTGACCGCAGCTTTCAGATGGATGACAAGCGTGCAAGATAGGTTGGAATTCTAATTCTCCTACACAACGTATAATTATTTGATCAGCCCCTCGTTTCCATAAGTATGGGTCATCCCAAATATAATACTTGGAATCACTTTTTAACTTATCTTTTTGTTGTTTTGAAAATCACGGGGAAAAAGTATGGGCGACCAAATAGTTGGCGATGTGTCCAAACCATGGTGCTTTTTTTGTGAGTGCAGTTAATCCGTCTAAAGGGAAGAATCGTCGATAGGCAGTGGGTTCTCGGTTGTGTTTTCAAGACGACTTAGATGCAAATGAAAAGGGGGTGTCGTTGACGAAGGATATGTTGAAATTACTGTTGGCTTTTCCGTCGGATATATATCCATTGGCACTTTGATAGGTTCGTCAATTAGTGAAACAGTTCGTTTGACACTTTGATGTTTCCATTGGATTTTTCGTCGCCCTTTCCGACAAAAAATCTCGCGCCAACTCAAAAAATTTTCCCGCCAATATTTTTCGCTTGAATTTTCCGTCGGATGCCTAAATCAAACTCAAACTTTTTCGTGGAATCAACAACTAGTCATATTTGACGGAAAAGTCCTACACAAAATTCGACAGAATTTCGTGGGGTAAAATCCGAAGGAAAATCTAACGGTAACTAGTGTGTTTCTTGTAGTGCCTAACGTATAGGGCACACGTTAGATTTGTTATATTGTACGAACACACTAGAGGAAATGGATACCCATAGAGGTGGAGCTGCCCAAGTGTGATATTTGATTTGATTTGACTTCTGGAAGGAGAATCCCATTTCAATTCATTATTTATCTATCTATTAATTTATTGACATATTTATTTGGTGTGAATTCCCATATTTAGAAGAAAGTGTATTTTTTTAAGTAAGATTGGTATTACCTCGTGTTGGTTATAGATATAGTGTTTACTCAGTGAGTTGCAAAACTCACCCTATCATCTTCTCATATTTTTCAGATACAAGTATCCTTCCTAGTTCCATCCCATCGGCTCGATAGTAGATTCTAGTCCTTTTGGTTAGCCCTTTTTCTATCCACGAGCTATGTTTGTATGTGATGAAATCTTAATGTCAAATCTAGATTTTGTCAAATGTTCCATATGCCACAGGCAGGGTCCTTATGTGGTTTACGTTATTTTGATATTTAAACTATTAGGATTTTTGTAAAACCCGAAAAGTTACCTAGTTGAAAATAAGTAATAAAGTATTTAATTAATCTAATTAAATAATAATAACCTCAGAATTAGGGATTTTCGTTGGAATATTTGCATTCAGTGAATTTTTCTGAGAGGAAATGAGTAAGCCGTCGCTCAAGATTCTGCGGTAACCCGAACTGTCATTTTAAATGAAAGTACTGACTTGGAACCATCAGGAAAAATATAAAGTGAAATTAAAAATATAGAAATGCTCGTAAAACTATTTGGAACACGAACACGAACACTTATACTAAAGATTTTGGCCCTAAGTTGGGCCAACGCATGAAATTACGAAACTACCCTCTTTTAATGAAACAAGGGGATGATGCCCCATTCACCATCTCATTCTTCTTCGAAGAAGAAGAGAAGAAGCAAAGAAAAGAAAAGAGAAATGGTGTGACACTATTCCTCATCCTCTTCAATCCTTTGTAACATTCAATCTAGAGCTCTGATTGCCGCACCGTTTGTGGCTATGCGAAGTTGTCTCATCCTCTTTGTTTTTATCAAAACAAAGTGGTAAGAAACTCGAAATTTTCTCCCAATTTCTGATCCTAAAATCTGTGAAAATTTAGGGTTTACTAATATTGAAAGATTTTCGAATTTTTATGATATATGAGGTGTTCTAACTAGAGTCTAAGCTAATAATCAAAGCCCAAATCATCTATTCCCGGTGAGAGTACCCTAACCCTATATTTATCAAATTTTCAAGAACCCTAGAATTGAGAACTTGGTAAATTGTGTATTAGGAAGTTTAATTGGGCTTGAAAAAAATTGGATGAGTTAAATGGAGGGATGGGTAGCTGAAGCCTTAACTTTGGGTGCTCAATTTGATGAAGGATGAAGTGGAGCATATGGGTTTCCATGTGTAATTAAGCTTGGAATCTAGGTACGATTTTAGTTTCATTAATATAACGTGTAATATTGCATGATATACTAGGCTTGTTGAACCTAGGATAAGCCTCCATAAGATAAATGAGAATGGGAATGATGAGTGATGGTAAAAAGGAATAGGTATATCCTTAGAAATTAAAATGTTTAAGATGAATAATGAATGACAATGAGATGAAAGGTGAGGATAACAATTAGATGAGAAAGTGCAAGGGGTATTGATGAATGAGGATGAAGTTAGATGTATAAGAGATATGAGGAAAATGATTAATTAGGTTACCCATGCATTGAGAAGTTTAACTTCAAAGATTTTATGTTAAGGAGTATCACTACAAGAAAAGTGCGTGATAACGTCGCCCAAATAGCATCGGTTGCCTTATTCGCTGCCAAATGAAAGGATGGCGGCAGTGATCCCAGCGGTTCTGTCGTGGGCCGTGATAAATTCATATAACATGATTGATTTTGAGCTAAAACGAATGGATTTATCAACTTAAACTCACTCTAAACTTTTGTTGATGTATGCTTTTGTAAATTTTCTCCTAATTGTGCTTAAATTGAAAATTGCATGCTTTTGAGTTATGAATTGTTGAATTAATTTCACTTTTATCCCATTCGATGCCTTGATCTGTTTAATTAAGTGTTTCAAGGTTTAGAAGGCAAGGATGGTTGACAAGAAGTGTGAAAAGCTTGCAAAAATGGGAAATTACATGAAGAAAAACATAGGAGAAATAGAAGCAGAAAGCTGTGTACACAGATGAAACCTGTGTAGACAGGTGCCAGAATCAGGTTGCTGTGAGCTATGCACACAGATCCCATCTGTGTACACAGGTGGGCTGTCACATGCCTTCATTTAAGCAACACGTGATAGCAATTTTTGGAGGCCTATTTTCTCCAATTTCAGCATGTATATGGGCATTTTTAGAGGCCAAAAAAAGGGAGGATACAATGGACAACAACATTCAACACTTAAAGGAGACAACACACTCTCTCAACACAACAACAACATTCACTCATCAAAACACTCATTCTCTCATTTTTCTTGTTTTTTCTCTCCTAGGGTTTATGTTCTAGAAGCCCTCCTCTAGGGTTTAGGATTTTAATCTTCAATTTATCTTTGTTTCTTAGTTGTAGTTGTTAGCTAAGATACTTTATTAACATACTCTCTTGTCATTTCTCATTTATTGCTTTTACTACTTCTTTTTATTTCATGAACTTGAGCTAGTGTTGTGAGACTTGGATTATGTTTGATATTTATTAATGAATGTTTGTTTTTATATCATATTTATCATTAGTTGAGTTGTTATTGTTGATATTTTGTATTGGGTATTGTTAGTTTTGTTATTATTGCAATTTATGATGTTTGATATTTATGCACACCAAGTGTTTGTTGAAATGTGTGAATTAGTTATGGAGTAGGTTTTAATC
>JASCZI010121263.1:22570-37998 GCA_036250425.1 Stylosanthes scabra | reverse complement strand
CATCTTCAAGAAGAGTTGGAATATCAACTTCCAAGTTCTTCATCCAATCCCCATTCATGGCATCATACACTGTCCTACTACATGAAACAAACTCCAACTTCCCAACACCCAAAGCTTCCCTCACTTTTTTTTGGTTCAAAAATGTCTCCAAATTTGAGAAGTCATAACACAAATTCCCCACGCATTTCTTTCGGATATCATAGTACTGCAATACAAAACATAGACAATATAAAATTTATTTTTTTATACCATCAGTATATCAAATTTAAACTCATAAATATTATATTTTTTATTTTGTACGTTAATATCGCCGACGACGGATAGAATATTGTCGAATATGCCTTCGCATTGATTTTTGGCGGACACACAGCTTTGACCACCTTCAGTTGCTACAAAATTCAACACAACAATAATATAGTGTGTTAATCTTGAACAAATTAAATTTAACCTAATGTTAATGAAAAAATAATAAAGAATTTGGGGAATTATATATATACATACCACAAGTTTGAATGGCTTGCTCACATTGTGGGATCATCTTATTGATACTTTCTTGATCATCTTTTGTAATTAATTTATTGTCTAATGCATAATCAGTGTATGCTTTGTATTGGATTGCAGGATTAGTTAATCCATTACCAATAGCAAAACCCTGTAATATATAATTAATTAATTATTAATTATATATCACAACAAATAGGATCAAATAAATTAAATTAAATGAAAAAATACAAGCTAAGCCTAATAAAAAAAAACAAAAACTAAGTCATCAATAAGACCTTTAGATTTATATGAATTCCTTCTTGTTTTTGGTTTCCTTGATGAACTCGAGATGCAAGAGCTGGAATATAATGTCCAGCATAAGATTCTCCAGTGATATAAAAATCATTATTCACAAACTCCGAGTGCTCTTTGAAAAATGCCTGCCATTAATATATATTAATATTAGTAAAAAAAAACAATTAGGGAATTTTAATTATATTAAAAACAAGAAAAAATTTACGGAACCAACACATTATGATTAATAGGGAGCCAACATAAATTATGGATGATATGTTATATAAATTTTGGATGATAACTTATTGTTGGATATATGAATTACGAATAATAACTCATATAAACTCTCTCTAATATTGGTTCCATAGCATTATTCTAAAAATAAATATGATAAAAAAATAATTAATATATTTTGGAAAGAATTATTAGATATTACCTGCAAGAAATCATACAAATCATTGCTAACACCATTCTCATCATGGCGAATGTCAGAGTCATCCGAAGTGTAACTAAAACCTGTCCCAGTGGGTTGGTCAACAAATAGAATATTTGATGCCTGAAATTATATTAATTAGTAGTTAATTAATCAAATAAATATGATCCCAACAAGTAAACATAGTTGGTGTAACGGCTTTGATTTAACTAAAGTTTGTCTATGACTTTCTTACACATTTATATCAATATTATAACATTTAATTTGTGCTCTAAATATCATGCTATGTAATTGGTAGCAAAATTAAATAATTAATTAATTAGATGATTAATTAGTACATACCTTGTCCCAACCATAATCATTCCATAAGAGAGAGAGGTCATTAGTAATTTTGAAAGGGCCATTTTCATAGAACAATGCAAGCTCACTGCTGCACCCTGGTCCTCCAGTCAACCATATCACAACTGGGTCTTTTTTGCTATTCCGAGATTCAAAGAAAAAATAGAACATCCTACAAATAAATTCATAAAAAAAAAATTATTTTTATAATTTTATTAAAAATATATAATTAATGGTGCCTACCCTAGCCTTGTATATGACGCATCCAGAAACACTTTACGTGTAACACAATGTTTTTATCACTCTACGTATATTTAGTAGTGGCTTCGAAAATATCACATTCACATACACATCTAATAAGTTTATATATATTAATTGATTACAAAAATAAAACCACATGATGATTCCAGGAACAGCTAATTGTTAGCTAGCTTGTAACATCTATATATCTATAATTGCAAAAAAAAAAAAAAATGTAACAATAATTGTTGTTTGACCCTTAATAATCATCATGGCGTAAACAATTCTAATTTCTAGTCACACATTATTACTTGAATTCATCACATGACACTTACATATAATAATAATTTATAGGAAATAGTAGTCAACTATATTAGATGAGCCTTTTTAACCAAAATACATATACTCTCTTTATTGAAACTCCAACCTGATTTAACTTCTTCCAGATTAAGCTCTTGTATACCTAATACCAATATTATTGGATGATTTGATGATTATTCACTAATATATTATTTGCAATAATAAAATTATTAAAAACATAATACCAAAACTCAAATTATTATCACAGTTATCATATGATGACATGCATATGGATCTTTTTTCAGCCATTAAAGCGTGGCATTGTTATTCTAACTTTAAATTATTATTAAGAATAACATAATCATGATAATTAATAAGTCTAAGCCATTATAAAAATTTAATTTTGAAGCAGTGTAATCACGTCATAAAAAATAATTTTCTTTTTTATTGGCCTAATGATACATCATTCAAAAGAACGGATATAATTGCAGCACTGTGTAAAACGTTTTATTATGTCATCAGTGCATTAAAATTAATCTCGATAATAAATAAAATTTACCTTGCAGCTTTGGTGTGAATAAGGGAATAATATCCAGCATGGTGACCAAGATCATCAACAGAAGGATCAGAATTATGAGCAAGAGTAGAAAGAAATGAGAAGTTCTTCTCCACAATCTTCCCAGGGACAAACACATCATCATCATGAATTGCTTGTTCTTCTACACCTCCTATGATGTTAACTGGCTTCCTTGGAAACAGATTAAGGCTTCTTATGAGCCTCTCTGCTCGAGACAACTCTTGATCATGAATGGATGAAGAAATAGTAGTTCTGATTGCAAAGGACAAAGTAGAAGAACATGAAAAGATGAAGAAGAAGCAGAGAAAAAGGTGAGGGATTGTTTTGGTGAGGGTTGGTGATGGTGATGGTGATGGTGATGCCATCTTGCTTTGCTTTGTGGAAAATGCTTGCCCATATGCTTCTCAATTTATAGCATTTGCTTATTCTGCTAATTAATTAATTAATTAATCCATCCATAATAATCGATATAACCTAAAACAAAGCATACAATAATACTAGAAAAGAAGAAACAAAATAGTATTCATAGGCGGCTCATATCATATATTTAATTTTGTGAAATTTGGAATTTAATTTGTTACACTTTAATAAAATTAGAAAAAAAAATAATTTACGGGTACCACTTTACATCTTCATATACTCTTTATTTTATTTTTTTATTTTGATTTTTGAGTTGAAATATACTATTTATATGCTATACGTAACTGTTTTTATGCTATTATATGTTGTATTTATGTGTTTTGTAAATTTTTCTGTGTTTACATTTTCAGTATTATAAATAGGATATATAGTAATAGCAGTGATACATATAGCATTGCCTTATAAATATATTACTTGACTTGCACGTGCTTTGCACATATCATAACCTAGTGCCATTCATAAAGCTTGACAGGTGCCCATACAAGTTAGCATGACTTCAAATCAAAATAGTTTAATAAACAAAAAGAAAAATATTTAATTTATAAAAATTTTTCCCAATTTCGATTTTTAGATTGTACTTAAATTCCTTTTTTTTTTTTCTTTTTCATTTGTGGATGATCTAGTTTAGACAACATCACATTCTTCCATGCATGAATAATTGGAAAATAATTTAGATACTGTTTTGTTTTCTTAGGTGTATAAGTTGTACCAGATTTCAGTTACGTAGTTCCTCTGTTTCTGATGAGGTTTTTTGTTGAATCAATAATTCTGTGCCGAACAATGCTACGAAACCAATATTAGGGAGCCAATAGGGAGCAAATAATTAAGTTATCATCCAAAGTTTATATGAGTTATCATCCGTAACTCATATATCCAACAATAAGTTATCATCCAAAATTTATATAATTTATCATCCATAATATATCTTGGCTCCTTATTAATCACAATGTGTTGGTTTCGTAGTTTTTTTCTTGTGTGCCTTGTCAAATTCATAGTTTATTGAAATTATTATGAAATATGTTGAATCCTGAGAAGACCACATTCCGTGCTTTTATAAGTCCTGTTTGCAACACTCTTTCTCTCTTTGCCTCCTTCAACAATTCTTAATTAGCTTTACATGAATTGAAGCATCATAATTCATGTAAAGCTATAGCTACTGAATTTGATAATTGGAGACTAAGTAAGCAAGTGTTGCGTGTAAGACTCTAAGTATTATCAGTGCCTTTCAATACAAAGACCTACGCAATTGTGACAAAATTTTGAATGAGCATACACATAATTTAAGGTTTAAAGTTTAAACTCTTTTCTAATTACTTTAATTTATATTAATGAGTGCCGTAGAAGAAGATTATCAGCAGCCTTCCTTTTACACTAAGAATGATAGACCCTAGATTCAACTTATTCATCATTTTTATGTCATTATCTGTCAAAGGAACAGAAGAATAATTGATAACTGAAACGGTTTTTCCGGGATTATTATCATATTAAAATATGTAACCAATTATGTGTGAATGTTATTAGATACTAACCATGTTATGACTTTAGTTTAATCAGATTCTAGAATATTTACATAGAATTCAGCAATATACAGAGTATTCACTTATAAAATGTCAAAAGGAGGTTGTCAAAATCAAAACAAGAAAAAGATTAAAAAAAATTGTTGACCAACTAATATGGCAAAATATTTTACCAGGATTAGTTGTAAACTTGTAATCTACGGTCAGGAATTCGAATCTCGCCTTGTGCATGCAGCAACTTATTGGCCAGCGACAAATTCATAAATGAAGCTCAGATCCGCAGTGGATTATTCCTAAACCTATCGGGCTAAGGAATACATCGGAAACTAAAAAAACAAAACAAAAAAGGTGTAATCTACATTGACCCTTTCTTTATATAGTGCTTATACGTGTCTTAGGTGGATTAATTTTATTATGAAGGTGTTGAACTGTTAAAGAAGTGGTAATATTTAAGAGGTATGATAGCTGCAATAATACTATAGCTATGAACATCTAAATTTTTCAGTTCTGGCAGCTGAAGATGCAAGTCAATGCATGTGAGGTTGCAATAACTCTGATACTGATAGTACCAAGCACTTAGACAAAAATTAAGCATAACTTAATTTGATCAACTTGTGGGACACTTGTTAGTTAGTGGTGAAGTAGTGACTCATACGGCAGATCCAGATCCCCCAGAATAAGTTCATGAATTTCCAAACGGATCTCATGCATCCTGATTTAGTAACATAGAAAGGGGGAAAATAAAAATATATCATTTCAATATTGAATATTGAATATACAGTAATCTCCTACTACCTTTATCATGGATAAAGGTCTTTTTGCCCTTGATCACCCCTTCCTTGATACAACTTTCGTGTATTACATACAAATAGGATGCAAACTTCTCTCAACATCTTCTCTTGCAATGTATATATTATATCAGGGTACTGAAGCCTTGTTTTATGACCTAACTTTGGCAAGTCTTGCTCTTATTTCTTCCATTTCTTCCTCATCATCAACACCCTCAGCTATAGCCTCTTCCTGCATTTTGATAATGTTCCGAAATTAGTGTAAACTGTGTGAAGTAAAGAGCCTTTTTAGTTTTTAGTTACAAAGAGAATGAACTTGCACATACCCCTTCACTGGCTCCAACCCTTTGTTCAGGTTGCTTCAACTTTTGTTTCCTGACGGCGTCGGGAAGCTCTGCAGCTGTCTCTCCAGCTATTGCGGTCAGTACCTTGTCGACTTCTTCTTCGATCTCGTCTTCTATGTCCTCAGAATCTAGAGCTGAGTCGACAGCATCGTTTACTATCTCCTCGATAACTCCTGCCTACAAGATACATAATTCCTGATTAAAAACCAATGCAAATATGTTCTCTAACCAGAAAGTGATCTCGCATTGCATACCTTTGTCATTTCTTTGCTGAACTCCTGCATTGTCACCGCCATTTCAGGAGCCTTCATGAGGTTATTGACAAGCTTCATAACCTCAGCACTCTTCGATAGATGTCCCACAGTACGAGCAATCGCTGCATAAGCAAGCAAACAACACCATGAATCCCATAATAGATAGATTTTAATCACACAATTAAGACACGAGAACTAATTGCTAAACTTAATTACCAAACAACAATTGTTGCAAACTTAATTCTCAGCTTATGATTTGAACAGAACAATTTCCTACCCATCTTAGTAACCATAATGATACACACATTCCATTTCTAGCATAAACTCTTACTAACTTGGATCAAATTAAGAACATGGTGAAACTTACCCACACTTTCTCCAAGGTGCATTGATATTGAATTCAATTGTGCCTTATTTTCATAAAGTCTATTTACTGTTTTCCTAGATCTCACAAGCTCCTTGGCAAGGGCCTGCAAATTGCAGAAATAAAAAAAGAGAATTCAAAAACAGTGACTTCATTTTTTGATCCACACAGATTTGAAGGTAAAAAAATAAAAATTTGACCTTTGCAGAACCCATATCGTTTCTCTTTGCAGCTTCTTTAATTGCCTTCTGTACACTCTTCTCTTCCCTCTGTATATCTGATTCATTGAAAAAACACGCATAAATCAGCCACAACCAAATAGGAAGAGGATCATGAGAAGAAGAAGAAATTAGGGTTTTAGAAAGGGAATTACCGCGAATTTGGCGCTCAATGTTGCGGCACTCCTGGCGAAGGCGGCGCTGCCAGTCTCTTAACAACTGTTGAGGGTTCGGTTTCGGTTTCAGAATGTTCATTACCTTCTCCATTTCTCAATGATCCCAAAACCAAGAAAATTAGGGTTTTTTTCTGCCTTCTTTTTCAGTTTGGGATCGGAAAGACAAGAATGGATCTTTCAACCCCAAGACGAGATAATTGTTTCAAAAATATAATCTTTTCGATCGAAGATGATGATTGGAATTGGATGCTATGCGTAACTAACGAATAGCTTAGGAATCAAACCACCACCATCATCTTCTTTGTCATCTTCTCAACAAGCTCCTTCCTTTTTCTTTTCTCCCTTCACGCGTATGCCACGTACATCAACACAACCAACGTTTAAGTTTTTTTAAAAATGAAACATGTACCTCGAAAAAGCCCATTAGCAGAAGATTCAAAAACCCAAGTATTAAATTATTGGGCCAGTATGGGTCAAAGAAAAAAATCTTTGATGAGATGATGTTAGACTCATTTATGTTTCCGGCCCAATCCGTTTCAATACCCAAAAACTTGTTTCCCACCCAAAAATATAAAATTAAATATGAAAAATTATCAAAACTGCCCAAAAAATCCAGACGCGGATAAAACTTCCCATGATAGAAAGAAACGAGTTTTCTATCCATGAAAGATGAGTTCCGTTTGACAAAATAACCCAAAACGTCACTCAAAACTATCCAAACATCATGACTCGTTAATAACGTTTGGGTAGTTTTGTCAAATTGAACTCATCTTTCATAGGTAGTTTTGATATTTTTTCTGAATATCTAAGATGGTTAACTCAATCTTTCCTATCCGATAAGTATTTTAATAAAGTGGCTAACTTAAGTTGATCGAGTAATTAATTCACTCGTGTATTTAAATAAGTGTAATGGACACAAAATGCAAAATAACTAATAATTAAACCACCACTTTAACAATAATAATAACAACTAAAAACAAACCAAATCCGCCACTATCACAATCTAATGAACACCTAAGAATTAAAACCATAGATAAATCTTTCTAATTAATAGTGATTTAGAAGATGATGAAAGGAATAAACATAATGGTATATATGACAAATGCTAGTGAGTCATAAATTGGGTACAAGGGCACTATCAACGCTGTCGGCAGTATCTAACTAATCTTACTAATACTAACTAATATGCCCATTATCAAAAATCATTACATTTTGCTGATAAATTAGCCTAAGGTTCTAATGAATATAATCATCCACACACATATTATCCTTCTTTTTCAAATTAAATAATGTCACTTAGCTTAATACATTTAAAAAAAAAAATCAGTGACAATATTCATATTAACCAATAAGGGTATGTTATGCTTAGATTAGAAAGAGCTCTTAGAGATATTAGGATTAGAGTTACAACGATGAGTTATATCATAGGGATTGATGCATCTTGTTTATATAATGTCTAATGGTTAATATTAGGTTTAGATTCTCTTATGATCTTATTTTATTTTATTATAATGTCTCAATTTCTGTATTATTTGGTCTCTTTTAGAGGCAAACTCTTAAGATAAAGAAAATTCAGTTTATTATTGAGCTCGTCCGTAACAATAACAATGATAAACAAATATATTATTTTAAAAATATTATCTGCGTATAAAAATTAAGCAATATATATATATATATATATATATATATATATATAATGATTGATTATTATTTTTTAATTAAAAATTTAATGATGGGAAAGTTCAAAGTAATAATCGACATATGGAAGGAATCCTATAATTTTAGGTAAACAAAAAAAGTATGTATTTAATAGGTGAAATAATTCGTACCTGGGTCTCTCATTTTATAAACTCCTTATTTTTCTTTGCTCTCAAAGATGTGCAACTAACCCCTCACACTTGAACATCAACATTATTATGGCTCATGCATGAGAATCCAATGGACCTACACTATGAAATCAATTTATGCAATAATTGTTATTCATTTTCAATCATATATAACATCTTTCAATTCATTTCAAAACTTCTAAACTTCAACAAAATAATGCAAATGAGAAAATAGTGTTCGATTCCATTTAATTTGCATATTCCATTACATTATTCATGGTATGATATGACTTCATTTTTTAACAAGGACTTCATTTTTTTTATTTATTCCATTGCAAATTGCAATTAATATACATATTTATGCTTGAGTAGAAAATTTTAACATACGTTTAATATATAATAATATAATAAAAATTGAAAATCTAAGCAATCTAGCTATAACGTAAGCATCGATACAACACTCCTTATCCTGTCTGATTTCCTCTTAGTTTTGTCAATTAAAGAATAACCAAACCCTAACAATATATATTTATATACACACACTACATTATTGCTAGCTAGATTGGACAAAGCACGTTGTTTATTTTTATATGAGTGTGATTAATTATATCATAAAAAGATACATTCATAATAACTACTCTCATCATCATTAATATTGTTCAAGAACCGAGAGAACCAAATTATAATCATTGAACAAAATTACCAACTAGTTAGGATTCCGTAGTACTATTGAAGATATTGATAATAAACTATATATTAATATATATCTTAATAAGACTCACCAAAAGGTTGAAAGCATGAAAAGCTTTATTTGTGATGAACAACTACAATTGGATAGATGATAGAAGGTGGCGTGCGTACATAGATAGATTTAATTATTTGGGGCCCTTTCTCTTTGAATTTAAGCATCATTACTTGCCTCATATAGTCGAAGATCCTTTCCATTTTAGAATTTAATTTTTGGAAAATTTTATCAAGAATGAAGAATTATTGATCTCTAACATCATGCATGCATGTATATACATATGCTGCAAATAAAAATTAAAGCTCTCTAAAGATTATTATTAATTCATGTATTCATCATTTTACTATTGATGATGAGTAATGATATTTAAACTTAATTAATTTCTCTCTTTTTAAATAATAAATAATGTGCAAATCAAAATGATTTTTATAGCATATGTTTTATGTATAAATTATTACTACCTATTTGTACCAGAGTACATAAAAAGGGCTCTCTCTCTCTCTCTCTCTCTCATAATTAATATAATTAGAGTTTATTTCAAAAATATTTTTCTAGAAGCTCTTGCCGGCAAGTTTTCGGTGAATAATGATATTAAAAAACAACAGAAAAAGAAATAAGCTGCAAAGTAGCAAGCCAACTATATCTATCTAAAGGATGATATCAAGATTAATGAGTGATCTAAGACAATCTCAAGGCTGTAATCATTTGGCATAGCGGATCCTGTATTTGATTGCGTGTTTAGCTAGAGCATCTGCAATCCTATTAGTCGTCTTTTGAATCAAAGCAAATTCAACTCTCCAAGGCTGCAGTAAGATTTCTTGAATTCTCAAGATTAGCACACTCTCAATACTATAAGAATGGATATTAGCATCCTTCAAAAGAATGTAAGCTTCATGACAATCAGTCTCACAAGTAACCTCTCCGTAACTCAATTTTCAAGCCAATAATAGTCTTTTACTAATAGCAAATAGTTCACCACCAAAAACACTTGTGTCAGGAATACATCCCGCACATCCATGCTTTCAACTGCCGTTATTATCTCTTATAATGCATTCGAACCCAATATCAGCAATGTCTTGTCTTTTGCTAGCATCACAGTTGATCTTGACTACTCCAATAGACGAAGGAGTCCAATGAAGAAAAATCACAGATAATGATAGCGAATATTCTATAGAAAAAAATTTATGTAGCACTGATTCTGAGAATAAGTTAGTAATACCTGAATTAGTGATATACCTCTTTTCTTTTAAATAAATTAGAACTTTAAGTCATTACATACTTAAAATTTTCAAGTAGAGAAGAGGAAGCAATACAATGACAATTATTTTGTTACCACACCCACAAATCATGGGTACCAATTTGCGGAAGATATGGCAAAATGCTTATATCTTGTAGATAAATATTAATTGCTGAATTGTTTTCTTTTACTGGGAAAATTATTTTGAAAAGAAAAAACCTCAGTGATGAAGTGTGTTTCCAAATTCATTATCTAAGAACTTTAATATTCCCATTTAAGTGAAGAGTGCATGTTGCCGACAGTTTAAATAATATAAATTAATTGAAAAATATAAATATATATTAATGGAAAATTTTCAATGCAATTACTACACTGGTCGTTATCAATTATTCACTCACAAATAACAGTCTCTACACTTTTTTAGGGGCTAATAATAATAATAATAATAATAATAATAATAATAATAAAGTTTACGGAATGACCATAAATTCTACAAACTTTATATCTTAGTTGTTGGGATTTCATTTGTTTCCTTTTTTTTTTTTTTAAAAAAAAAACTAAATGAAATCATGACTAAATAGTTATAAGACCAAGGGCAATTGGAAGTTGGAAATTAGAAGCAACATAAATAGGAGTCACTGATATTTTATATGTAACCATGAAATTAAATTAAATTAGATGAGATTCATAATCATTATTCCTTAACCCAAAAGAGCCAAAAAACGTGCAATAATAGAATAGGTTTTTAGTGGTTATAAGTTCTTTCTCCGAGTTGCTTAGTAATTGTTGACTGAAAAATAGTCCATCAATTATTAAAACCTTTATAGTGTATGAACTCATGAAAAGACAATAAATAAAGTTAATAGAACATAATTATAGTTGGATTGATAATCAGTGTCTAAAATTCAAAAGGGTTTAATAATGTTTGCCTACTTTAATTTGGAGGTTATAATACTAAAAATAATATTTTGAGAAGTTATAAATTCTATAGTCAAAAAAGTTAAAATGAATATATTTATTTCATAATTAATAATCTTCATTTAAATTTTAAGTATAAAAAGTATTAGTATCGAGAAAAATATAAATTCCATCATTGAATGACAACACAATTCGTATTTGCAGAATTAAGATTTTAGGGATAATTATCTAACCTTATACGAGACGAGTTTTATCGAAATAAAAATTGAGATAAAATTAAAAATTTAGGTATACCGAATATTACGAGTATTTTACCTCAACACACCAATCAACACTAAATTTCATCTTTGTAACACTCTAAATTCATTAAAATCAGCATAACAATCTTGAATACAAATGGTTGAAAGGAAAGTTATTCGGTATAAATCTAAATTTATATAAATATAAAAGATTCTCTTACAATATAGATTTTACACCTTATATTTTAAAAAAATTAAAATAATATTCAAATATGAACTCACATATTCTTCTAATAAAATCAGTTTACTGGACTGTGTAAGAACTTGGTTGAAATTGAGTGAAACATAGAGAAAGCACCCCAACACAGTTCTCACTCATTACTAAGTTATCCTTTCTCCATCACATTTCCCAAAGCAAAACACATGATAATACACTAGCTACCCATGCTCTTCAATATATATATACCTTGTCCAAATTAATCTGTTACTATGATAATGTTTTTGTCATTTGGTAAGGTCATCCATACATTATCTGAAATTATATCCCTACCCCTCTCATCTCATCACTATACTTTAATAACTGCAAATTCTTATACTAAGAGGTAATCACTAGATATGGAAGTTACCTGCCATGGACAAAATATGTAACTCCCCAATCAACTAACTTGTTACCTTTTTGGTACAGTAGGGCCTCACTAAATCTCTTTATATATCCATCTTTTTGTTAGCCATACTCTTCCACAAGCACCATCCACACACTATAGAGTATAGATTATAGCCTCTAATCTTTTTGTCACACCCTGCATTGTAGCAGACACATACTAATGTTCACTACAATGCTGCCATCAACTCTCTCTTCTTTCTTCCTTCTTGTACTCTCACTCATGATATGTGCTAGTAATGCTCAGGGTCCACCTTCCCCAGGCTACTACCCTGGTTCCAAAATTAGTCCTATCAGCTTTGATCAAGGCTTCAGAAACTTATGGGGACCTCAGCATCAGAGGCTAGAACAAGGCTCATTATCTATATGGCTTGACTCTAACTCAGGTATCTCAAATTCAACTCCATTTTGTTAGTAACTACCATTGCGGCTGCAATATTGCTGTCGTGTTCTGGTGCCCTCTAGAAGGGTATCGGAGCATGACAGCAAAGATTGCAGCCGCAATATAGTACTCTTTTTAAGTGTTATCCAATCCAATTCTTTGTTTTGAAACACAGGGAGTGGATTCAAGTCACTTCACTCTTATCAATCTGGATACTTTGGTGCTGCAATTAAGCTTCAACCTGGTTATACTGCAGGGGTCATTACATCTCTCTATGTGAGGATTAATCTACAAAAATTGAATCTTTCTTATTTCTCAAATACAATAATACTTCATAGTTCATACCCTTTTCATGTTGAACTTTCAATTGAGAATTGCAGCTTTCAAACAACCAAGATCACCCGGGAAATCACGACGAAATCGACATCGAATTCCTAGGTACCACCCCTGGTAAGCCATATGTTCTGCAGACAAATGTATACATAAGAGGAAGTGGTGATGGCAACATCATAGGCAGAGAGATGAAGTTCCATCTTTGGTTTGATCCAACACAAGATTTTCACAACTATGCTATTCTCTGGAAACCAACTGAGATAATGTAATAATCATTTCTTCAACATCCTTAATCATTAATTATCAATTTTAGTATAGTACAGAATTACCAAACACAAATCATTTTTCCACAAACTCTCTTTTGTCCAAAATCAATTCTACAAAATCAAGTTCATTCAAACCTCAATTTGACAGACTGTTCTGCTTACACTTCTTTGTTTCGCCCAAAGAATCCTAACTTGTAAAAATCTTATTATTATAATATTTATGTGATTATGGTTATGATTAGGGCTCAACTACCATATCTAAGCAAGAATAATTTAGTTCCCTGCCTAATAACCCTATTAACTTTATAAAGCTTTTATGACACTTTTCACATCACAAATCTTTTTTTTTTTTTTTTCTTTTCTAGCATCTTCAATCTTGTACTATGCATTATCCTTAGTTCCTTACTAATTTGTCTTTTATATAATGGTTAATTTTTTTATTTTAAAAAATGCAGATTTTTTGTGGATGATGTGCCCATAAGGAGGTACCCTAGGAAAGTTGATGCTACATACCCAAATAGACCAATGTATGTATATGGATCAATATGGGATGCATCTTCATGGGCAACAGAAGATGGAAGATACAAAGCAGATTATAAATACCAGCCCTTCATTGGTAGGTACAAGAACTTCAAGCTCCAAGGTTGCACCATTAATGAAAGCCCTTCCTCATCATGCAAGCCACCATCTGCATCACCATCAGGGTATGGAAGCCTTAGCCTTCAGCAAATCTCAGCCATGCAATGGGTCCAAAGAAACTATTTGGTCTATTATTATTGCCATGACCCTAAGAGAGATCATACCCTTACCCCAGAGTGCTAGGCTCCCCTTCAGATTGGCTTAATTCTGTGCTTATGCTTTGTCCTTATGTTTGTTTCAAATTTCCATCCAAACTTTACCTTTTACACATATTTTTTACAAATATACCTTTATTGATTCATATTTTATCTGTTATTGAATTAGATCTGAATTTCAATTAAATTGAATTTACATTTATTCAATGACAGATAACATGCGAGTTGATATAATATCTTAAGGGTAAAGCATATATTTTTTAAAAAAATTTATTAAAAATTTTAAAAATACTCCTAAGTTTATTTTATTTCAATTTTGTAATAGAAGTTTTCGATTTGCATCAAAGTTCTGTTATTATTATTAAATGATCCTAAAATTCTTGAAAAATTAGCTATCAATAATATATTTGATACAAATAGAAAGTTTTTAGAAAAAGATTAAATAAAAAAAATTTAGGAATATTTTTAAAATTTTTAACAAATTTTAAAGTTACTTTATCGATATTTTAAATGCAAGTTTCAATTTTTATTTAAGGGGGTGGTTTTTAGTTTGGGATGATCCAAGCTTGCTAATGCCAAGTGTAATTGCAAGATAAGTTGAACGTCCATGCCCTCATCAAATGATTGGAATGTTTTCTATTGTTGTTGAATACGTGTATGAGTGTAGGGAGGGAGAGAGAAAAGATGAAGTTCCTTAAAGCCTTGAAATAACAAAGATTTGATGGATTTTTGTTTCTATAATGCTCACATTGGACCACCATATTTATCCCATTGACAATTATTGATCATATATAAGGGAATGGCTAAATCTTAATGCACAAATTATAGCATATGGTGAGCTATTTTATTGTACCTTTGTCCTGTGCAAATGACTCAACGTTGATGTGTATAGCAGCAACAAGAAAGGGATAATGAAAATGGGCCATCCCCCCTATTTTAATTTATGTATGAACACCTGGACACTAATGTAAGGTTGAGTTGATGAGGTTTTTTTAAGTTAGAAAAATTTAATTAATCTTAAAGTTGATTAGCGATTTGAAGAAAACTATTGTGAGAATGCACGAGTAGAAGTGGATAAGGCATTTTAGATAAGACACACAAACGGAAGATTACGCGGTATGCCGTGAAAATATCGACATATCGGTATTTCAGCGCTTTTAACGGTTGATCTTAATTATATCTTGATTTTATAATTAAAATCAATCAAAATCAACGGCTAAAAAGCTGTGAAATACGGTATGTCGTACTTTTTGCGGTATACCGAATAATTTTTTCAAATT
>JASCZI010121263.1:11958-22492 GCA_036250425.1 Stylosanthes scabra | reverse complement strand
TTTTTAAATTTTAAAATATATATATATATATATATATATATATATATATATATATATATAAAAGTGTTATATTTTTTAAAAGTGTTAATATTTTTTTTAAAAATATGATTTAAAAGATTAAATCAAAATGATTTTTGCATAATATGTAAGTAGTCTGGACTTAAAATTGTGAGAGTGGGAGAAAGTGTAACTAGCATGTTGTCAACAAAAATATTTAAGGAAAAAAATTGTAGCTTCTTTTTTTTGGTCCGGGTAGCTTGTTTGGTTAGATTGAATTAGATGGCTTTTTTGTTGTTGTCTGAATTAGAAACCTTTTAAAGTTTTAAGGAATAAATGACTATAAAATAAGTTTTAAGGAATAAGAGCTTTCTACCATACATGTGTTGAGGCCCATATTTTTTCAGGTAGTGAGGCCCATATTTAAAACCAAACACTTCTAACGCAAGTTCCTTATAAAAAGGCTTAGCCCATTAAAGTACACGTTCTCCAGTCACCATCTGTGTGGAATTTGATCCAAAGACACTCAGGAAAAAAATTGATTTTTAATATTTGAGTTTAAAATTGACCAAAAAAGAAATTGATTTAAAGTTAAAAAAAAAATTGATTTAAAAGATACAAGTTTCGAAAAAAAATTATAGGCACTAGGGAATTTGACTATTACAAAAGCTTTTTTAAAGGTTGAAGTGTGGTAAAGACATGAGCTTTCATTTTATAATCTGTTACTGCTGATAAACCTTGGACGAGCTGTAACTCAACGTGCTGCTGAGGAACCTTGACTGAGCTATAACTCGGTGTATGAATGGAGTTACGCTCTTGAGTGATTTGAATGTGCTTTTTTTTTTTATCAGCAAATCACTAGTTTCCTTCAAAATGACTTCCCTTTAGTCTTATGTAAAGAGTGAATTGTTGTAACCACCTCAAATTTTACCAAGTTATGTGCCAGACTGAGCTCTTTTCGAAAGAGCTATAACCTAATTTATATTCGTTTCAGTTGATTTAATTCAAATTATGAGTTATCTACTTAGCCAAATTATAGGTAACGAATCACAATCTAACTCTTCTCAAAAGGAAAAACGATTATAGATTAAAAATATGGTTTATTTCACACTTAAATGACTTGGGTAATGTGTAAAAGTATAGCAAAACAAAACTTAAGATTTTCAAACATATTTAGGGATATGCCCCTATTAAGCATGAATGTTACCTAAGAGGGAAACGTGAAGACACAATGTTAGCTAGTGTAAATAATTAATTAATTAAATTTAAATAAAAAGAAACAAAACTAACCTTGACCACTGTGTACTTTTTTGTAGCACACAAAGATTCGTAATCGTGTTGGAAGTTGTGTAAGTGCAACAGATGCTGTACACACCACTACCACTCGTGATCAACTTTTTTTTTTCTTTCTTTCTTCTCTTTATTTTCTGCATCCAATTAATTAAGTAGATCTTACTTATTTAGCTAATAGAACATGCACAAAGTACTATCAACAAAGCTGAATTTAGGAGCACGCCACAAGACATTGAAACATTAATGATTTCCCCCACAAACTCAAAACCCACGTGCATCCTCATTCTCCTCAACATTTCAATCACTACATTCCTAGAGATTCTAATTCTAATTCTATTAACAAATGAATAAAATAATCACAAACCCCAAATTAATTCATTATCCCTATTTACATTAAAAAAATGTAAAATATGTCATCAATTACTAACAAATGTTAATCTCTCTAACAAGTACCAATTTTATTTTATCACTTATTTGTGTATTTTTGTTTTGTATATAATATGGTGCATCAAAAAAAGAAGAATGTGAATGCCATGTTGGAAATATCAACGGAGTGGCGCATGTGATCTTGACCCGCTACGTGGCGAAATCTAATTGGCGGGAAACCCTGGAGCTTCTTAAGGACCTATCAAGCTTCTCGCTCAATGAACGCAAAACCTGCCACGTGGCATCACCTACCTGGACCCTCTCATTGAATAAAAGTGCCTTCTTAGTCATTGGGTCCCACAAGTTCCTCTGTATATCGCTCAAGTTCGTAGCCACCACGCGCTCAAGAATCTCCGCCAGTTTCCCCACGTCGCGCTCCGCCACCGTCAGCGATATCTCCGGCCACCTCACGGCGGAGGAGAACGGTAATCGGATGCCGTCTGCTATTATGACGGGCACGCAGCCCAAGGCGACTGACTCAACCAGTCTTGGACTCCATGGGGCCCACCCCAACGGACATAAACAGAAAACCGAACGCGCGATTTCTGACTGGTAACCGGTAAATCTATGCCTCTGTAGGTAAAACCTCCGGTCACCGTTGAACTTCCTCCATATCATCGTTCGCACTTTCCTTCATGGTCAAAAACATCAAGTTCATTAGCAATAATAATAATGATAATAAAATTTTTAAGCATACAATTCATATGAATTTGCTGGTTAAAAACTTTTAAATATTCAAATACATGATTAAATTGTAATTTTAGGGGTTAAAAGCGTCGATTGCCAATTAATGGTCAAATAAGTCTTTTAAGATTTTTAAATTTGTCTCGAAATATCTTATTAATCAGAATATAATTCTCTAATCAAATTAGCCCCAATTGAATATAATATAATTGAATATAATATGTCATTTAATTAATAGAAAAATCAATGTAAAAGACTAATATAATTAAAAAAAAAATTTAAAAATTAATTTAAAAAATACAATATTTTTTAACAATTTAAATATTAACAGATGAAATTCATTGCATTTGAATTTTGTGTATATAATAATTAATTAGTCAACCGTATTTTAAGTCCAAAAAATTGATTGATTTTTGGTGGAATTAATTAAATGGTAATTAAATGTTAATTACTTGCTGTAATATCTTCCGCTGACATTTTTAGGATGGACCTCCATTTTGCCACGGAAGAACACCCAAATGTCTCGCTGCCAATTCGCCGGAAGCTTCTCCACGGTGTTCCGTACACTCTCCGGCGACACGTACGGCGGTATGACTACGTTCTCAACCTCTTGACAGGGATGCTTATACGTCACCCCAAACGTCTGCAACACAATCGACTTCTTCATTATCTCCGGCACCCCATCAGCAATTGCCACGTCCTCCTAAGAAAATTAAAACCAATCTTGCTAGTTAGTTAGTTAGTTAGAATTCTGTTATGAAAATGAAGGGGAAAGGGGACCCACGAGGGTGTGGAAGCAGGAGCCGAAATCGTGTGAAGCGACGAACACGTGGTCACGCCCCTGGCTGCGGTTCCAGAAAGGGAAGTGATCGGAGATGAGTTTTACGGCGGAGGAGATAAGGGAGCGTGCGTGGCCTATTGCTGGGAAGCCATTGACGGTGCTGAAGTTGCAGGAAACGTAGACGGGGACGAAGAAGAAGTCAGCGTCGTAAGGGTCAAAGGTTCTAACATGGCTGCTCAACAAGGCTTTGTGGATTGCAACCTCAGATGCAAACAAGTGCGTTCTGCACCTCTCGTTGCTTAACCAATCTGCGTTGTATTTTGATGGAAGATCGTAAATAAACACCCTCAGATTCTTGAGGGAGGATCCTGTTGGAGTTGATTCAAAGAGAGTTCTTTGTTTTTGTGGGGATGGTGATGGTGGTGGTGGTGAAGTGGTGATGAGGTAGGAGGTGGAGAAGTAGAGAGTGAGAGAGATGCAGAGGAGCCATTTGTAGAAGGAAGCACTACCATGTTTGTTGTTGTTGTAGTTGTAGTTGTGAGTTTGGAGCTTCATGTTCTTCTTGTTCTTGTTCTTCTGCTGTGGTGTGCCATGTTCATTTATTTCGTTTAAAGTTTAGATTCAAAGAAGTTGAAGATGCAGAGGGTAATAAGTAGTTGAGAGGGTGCTTTCTGATTCTGGTTTTGTGAAGAAGTGGAAATGAAGAAACATTCTCACCAACACATACACACACCTTCTCCCAATATAATTTGCTTTTTCTACCAACAACAACTAATAATTAATGTAATTTACTAATTAATTAATAATTCATTAATTAATCACCACATTTCATTTTTATAATATAAGTATTTTTTTATGGTATTTTAGACTAACATACCCAAATTAATTCCTTACCTTTTATTAGTTATTCATTTTAAAAAATTTAATATCACCACATCCTTTTGCATACATAGAATCGTTGGTATGAATATAAGTGCTAGGAGATCTGAATATAAGTGTATTTATTTTAATGGGAAGAAATGAGAATGGTTATTTGTGTTTTGTTATTTTGTGATAGGGGCCTAGGTGAATTCCAAAATGAGATAGTTCCATAATAATTGAATGCAATAAATAGAAATAGAAGAAATAAAGTGGAGGAAGGGAAGAGTTTGTTTTGTTCAGAGGTCACATGGAGTAAGTGGGAGTGAATGATGGAAGAGACATAACAAGAGACAGTGGTGCTCGGCGAGAGTCTCGGTTACATGCACTGCAGCTTTAATTTTCACTCCCAATATTCTTACCTTATTTTACTATTTTTCTGCCTATAATCTCTGTTTTCATTTCTCTGCATGCATTTGCTTTTCTGCTCCAATCAATTCTTCTTCTCATAACTTTGTCCTAATTCTCATTTTTTAATATAATTGCTACTTAAGATAGTTCCTACCTAACTAATCCCATTCTAATTTTAATTCCTGCATTTTTTAAGCCTTTATCTAATTATTATTATTATTATATATTTTTGTTGGTCATATTTTATTCGTCGCTTAAGATAAATAATTGTTCAGTTGCGTGAATATTATAAATCCTATCACTTCTTTATCAAGAGATAAGGAAACTTGGAGTCACTAGCCAGAAAAAAAAAATTTTCATGAGTCGTTTCAGATAATGTTTACGTGACTATAATATAATTCCATCCCCCTCCATTAAGTTAGTATATATAGAGAGAAAATTGTAAATATGTATTATCTAATTTAATTTTCGTCCCCCGAAGAAAATTATATTTAGTTAGTTGATAGCAATATATAGTGAAACACTTGCTTCAATTGCTTATAAAATATCCAAATTAAACCCATTAATTGTTGATAATAGTCATCAACCGATGAAGACCGCATGAATCATCGTGTTATACATGCATAAAAAAATAATTAAAATATTTGATAAAAAAAATAATTAAAAGCATTTTATACATGCATAAAATAATTAAAATATTCTGAAAATTACATATAAAAAAAATAGTTATAAAAAAGGTTAACTCCTATATTTAGTAAATATATAATTTTTTTGATAATGGTATTTAAACAAGTAATGATTTTGGCCAACCAAGTTAAATCAAATAATTTATTTCTTTGTTAATGAAATATTATTTTAGTGTCAAATAATATAAAAAATTACTCCAAAATAAAATTCTATTTGATATCGTAACAATTTTTTATTTAGCATAAAAAATAAAAGATTTGATTGGTTAAAATATTTATTCACTTAGAATTACCCTAATTTTTTTTTATTCTTTAGAGGCTTTAAAAGTTTTTTATATTATCTCTTGATTGTGGCTAGCATAACTAATAGTAAATGAAAATATTTAGGTGTAAAGCATGATATTCCTTTTTTTCCATAGCCAGTAAGTAGCAGCCACAATAATAGATGGTTCGTTATCATACTAATTCATAGATAGATAATATTGTAAGAGTATGGGATAAGGGAGAAGAGAGTATGGGGCAGAATTTTCCTTAATCAAAAGTCACGTACACGATAAGCAACAATTTTCTGTTCTAGCTACTAACACGTATTATTTGGGGGAAGAAAAGAGAAATTTAAATGATATATGAACTAGAAGAAAAGTTCAACGTTAAATTAAATGGTTTTAGTTTTGAAAAAGACTAACATATTATACTGGATCTCACATTGTTATGGATAATAAATCATATAAATTTTAAATTATAACTTAATTTTGAATATATGAGTTATGAACGATAATTTATATAAATTTTGAATAATAACTTAGTTATTGGTTCCCTAACATTGATTTCGTAGCATTATTCTTTAGTTTTAGACGAGATCAAAATGCTTTTAAGCATCCAACACTATATATATGAAGTTGACATTTGCCTAATTAATTTTATTTCACCGCCCAAAACTAATTGCTTTATTATTTGAGAGATAATAACTGATAAATATTTACTCTCAAGATATTAATTAGTTGGGTAATTATATTGAAAATATTATTACAATATTTTTAATTATTGTAGAATAATTATCATTCTTTTAGAGACCATTATTCACACACACAAAAAAGTTTTTTTCTTTTTTAAAAAAAACTAAAGATATATACCTTTGGGTTGCATCTTTTTTTCCTTTTTCCATGATATTTTAAACACAAAAAATGAGACAGGGTTTCTTTTGTTTGTTTTAGTTGTACTCATTGTTTGTATACGTAAATTATTAGTAAAGAATAATGAGGCAGAAATTTGGCTGTGACTTCAAGTCAAAGGCAAAAAGATTAGTATGCATCACCTAAAATGAAATTTTAGTAAGAACATTCTAATGCGAAATGTGAATATGTGATGGTATTGGTGGAATTTTATTCTGGTGGGAGTTTTGGTCAGATAAGCTTTCAAAATTAGAATAGATTATTTTCTTATTTGAGCAGCCACCATCCATGGAGATTATTTAAAAATCTTAATGCTTTTAGCCTACGTTGCCATCATTATATTTCCTTAATCTCAAAAAATATTCATCATTACACATTTAGAGCATATATCTATTTGTTTCTTTTTCTAGTATTAAATTTTTAAATAGAGTGTATTTGCAAGAAGAGATAAAGTATAATAAATTTGAGACTACTTATTATTAATTATATAATTTTATTTGATATTTAATTTGCAAGAAGAATATGAATATCATTATCTTCTTTTTGTTCAATTATTTTCTTCTTCTTCTTTCTTTTTTTTTTCTTGTTGCTTAAGGAAACAACAATGACCAAGGACAATAATAGGCATATAAAAAGTTAAAGACAGAAAAAATTCAGCTATATGTTTCAAGCCACACAAGGTTTCATGGGCTGATTCAGCCTACTAACCACTTGTCAATTTTCTCTCTACCATCATTTAAAAAAAAAGAAACAAAATATAAAGGTTAACTTAGGTACTACATATATATATACCAATGGGACGATTATATTATTCTTTAATAATTTAGATGAAATTAAGATCTAATGTGGTATATATATAGCACTTTAAGAAGAATTATTGATAAAATATGAAATGTGAGTCGATCCAATAATATATTGTCTTATATTATTATATTATAAGAAATGTTTTAAACATACTTAAAAACACAGGTGTTACTCTGTTTTTAGCTATTGATCTTATTCATATATATATATATATATATATATATATATATATTCACATAATATATATAGCCTTCCATAGTTCCATGTTAGAACCTTTTTTTTGTTAAAAAAACCCTTTCTTTAATTTTCAGTTTAATATTAGATTTGAGCATCGTGATAATAAGTTGGCAACAAACATATGCATTCATCACTAATAATAGTTTTTTTTCTTTGGTTTGTTTATTTTATATTATTAGCATAGTATTGTTTAGGCTTCTCTTTAATTATTAGTTAGTTTGCTGAAAAAATTGAAAATCTATCTCTTTATGAGTTTGTTTTACAAAGTTATTATTTATTTTGGATGGCAGGTATGGCTTATATATTAATTAAGTTGACTATTTGCTATTGGTCAAGAAATGACAGGTATGCTATTTAATTATTCATTAAGACGTCTGAATACTGGCATATAATGGTTAGCCCCTCTAATAAATTAAAACCATATATGTATATAAATTAAACCCAACCAAGTGGTTGGGGGGAAAATAATTCAACCACTTGAAAATTAATTATAAATATGTGATTACACGTTTTGATTAATAAAATACAAATTATGAGTAAATTTTCAATCAGATTTTTCACTAACAACATGAGAAATAATACTGAAATAGATTATCTATACAAATTTTAAATATTTTAGTTGATGATTATCTAAATAAAAATATGTGAATTAATATATATAAATATATACAAATAAATAATAATTAATTTAGTGACTAATTTTAAAAATGATTATGATGTGTTTTATATATAATATATTTTTCTTCAACAAGAAGTAAATGATTTATCTACAAATTAAAGACATTACTTATTATGATGATGTCGATGAGCAATAATAACATTATTTATGCATTTATCAATTCAATATCGCTCAAATCAAAATTAAATGATAGATATATATGGCATTTTTTTTAAAGTCCGGATTATCCTTAGTATATAAGATAAGAGGAGGTTGTGGAAAGAACAAAAAATGGCGTAGCAACATAGACTGACCCTACTGCATGTCTGCATTGAGTGGTGGGCTGTGTTGATGAGTTGTTAATAGAATATAATATAATGTTCCAAATAAACCGATTAGTCTTTTTGGTTTTTTTGTTTGTTATATTATATGTCTCATATTCTAAAATTCATAGTAACCACTAACCAATTATATTATAATAATAATAATAATAATTAAAAGTTAAAACTCAATACCTAATGAATGAAACCCAATCAACATGCTCCTCTTAGTTACTTAAAAAATAATTAACAATAATTATAAACTGACTAATTACCTATAATCGGTTCATAATTCATTAGCAAGAGTTACAGTTACAGGGGTGTAGAAGACTCGGCCAGGGCCCAAAATATATTTTTTTTCAATTTTGGACTAATTAGGAAAATAAAATAGACCCGTCAGTTAATGAAACCGGGCCGGTCCATATATCGGGTCACCTGGCCCACTTACTTGTTGGATTGAGAGTGAGTCCAGAAAGTGTGACACGAAGTCCAAACAAAAAAAGAGAGTGTGAGACACCATTTTCATTCTTCTTCTTCTTTCATAACCAAAAAAAAAAAAAATCTTCTTCTTCGACCGTCGACTTCCAGAAGAAGCTACCATCTTCCATTCTTCTTCTTGACGCTGCTTGAGAGCTCAACCACGCACGCCTCTGTCACCTTCAACTTGTTTCGTTCCCTCAACCCCTCACTGCTTTGGCAGCTCAACCACGCCGCTGCCAGCTTGCCGCCGTCGTCTCTCCTGGTCCTCCCACCCGCCCCCTTCCCCTTCCTCAAGCTCAGGTAAATTTTATTTTAGAAAAATTAATTGAATACCTGTTTTGTTGAAATTAGTTGAATGTGTGTTATTTTGAATTTTTTTTTCTAATTTTTGAAATATTAATGCTTGTTTGATAGAGTAGAATTGAAATATTAACTGGTTTAGTTGTTAGCCTTATTTTTTTTGGCGCTGACCAATGGTTTCCTGCATGCACGAGACACGAGACGAGATTCGAACTCGACTTACGCAAACTAGTGACTAACCATTAGAAGTTTAGAACGGTTCAAGTTGACTATTAGAGTTGATTTGTTAATTGGAGTTTGGACCCGGGTGGCTAATACATATTAAAGCCCAAAAGAGATTGAAATTTGAAAATGCATGCTTCTTCTCTTTACCGCTTATCTGATTTATTATTTAAACTCTGCTCTGCTAAGCGCGAACCCTATCAACCTTAACCTTGCAGTTAAAAAACACCAAGGATGGACATCGACGACCCTTTGGATTTCGAGTTGGAGGATCAACTTCTCAAACCCCCTCCCAAAGTTAGCAATAAAAGGTGCCCTCTTCCCTCTTCAAACTTCTTATTTTTTGTTATTGCGGCGGTTATGGCTGATTTTAGGGTTTAATAGTTTCTAATTTTGAGTCTGGTTTAGGAGGAAGAAGGTTATTGGGTTGGACGATCTTCTTACTGATCATTTGAGAGAACAAGAAAAACTCAAAGAAGAGCAGGATGAGGAGGAAAAGCCAAAGAGAAAAAAGGTTAAGAAGGAAGCAAGTTCCTATGATGATGATGAAGATCCCAGGGAAGCTTTATTGACAAAACTTGTTCAGAAGTGTGAAAATCAGGCAAAATACTCTATTCCCCTTGTTCTTGTTATTATTTTGGTTTTATTTCTTCATTGTTGATTACTATTTAGATTTTAATGGTTTATTTATGGTAGATATGGATAATTGTTGATTACAATAGCATAATCTGATCCCTATATTTGATAACACTCGATGGGAAAAGTCTTGTTACTTTCATTGTCTGTTGTTGATTAGCAATCGCTTGGATTGTTCTGTGCAGTTGAAAGATTTTGGTGAAGAAGAAGATGTTCCTCTTTGGGGAGTGAAAGTTTTTGGAGAAAAGGTTATTATACTAACTCAATTCTCTGATATCATCTATCATCTATGTATGGGTTTCTGTTGTTTTCGACCTTGGATATATGAGAATAGGGATGTTTCTTTTCGTGAAATGCAGAAAGCCTTTCCAACACCGGAATTTCCTGGGCTTGGAAGTTGCAACCTTCTGCAGTCTTTTTTGAACAATGAGCTAAATTCTGTGGTGGAATTGTCAGCAGAAAAAGGTTGCTGTGGTATTTTGTTTGTTGAATTGTTCAGTCAATATTTTTGGCTCTTTTTGTCAATGCATAGACCATTTCCTTTAGAATTGCAACATACCGTGTTCTAC
>JASCZI010121263.1:0-11948 GCA_036250425.1 Stylosanthes scabra | reverse complement strand
TTATGTCAAGATTCTGCGTTGTTTCAGGTGATAACTTTCTTGAAGGATTGCTCATCAATGGCTGGCTTCTAAAATTAGCATTCCTCTGTGGTCATATAGAAAAACCGGTAGCCATTTGGTCCTTCAACACAAGTGGGTGAAAGTTTAGTCTCATGTTATGTTGTTACCAGCTTTAAGCATAACAGTAAGATTGTCACTCGTCTATTTTTGTTTTGTCCGTTCAGTGTTATATTCATCAAAAGAAGAGCTTCGAAATTCATCCTCTAACTTTTGGTATGCAGTTCTCTCTTCTAGAAAAGAGGTAAATACATGTTTGTTATGTTTCCTTTTGGCAATGATAGATGTTGGTAGAAGTAACACTTATGAGTGCATGTTTTGTTTAAATCTATTTTCAATTGATACTTTAGTATTATATGATAGATGTTGGTAGAAGTAACACTTATGACTGTGCATGTTTTGTTTAAATCTATTTTCAATTGATACTTTAGTATTAAATACAGCATCATTATTTTTAGGTTGATCAATTGCCTATCAAAATTGGTTGGTTTCCCGAGTACTCAGATTTGAGAAGAGCTCTTGACACTTACGGGTTTCTTTTTGAATTTTCGTCCAGTGGTGAACCCAAAACTTTAGGTAATTATGTTGAGATATTTGCAGTATTTCATGTGGTACAACAAAGATATTGCTACATATATTTATTTCCATCCTTCTAAGAAAATCTATGTCTTTGTCTCCTAGATTCTGACACTGGAGATCCGCCCCAAAATATTAGAGCCTGGCTCACATTTGTTACTGCTTGTTGTCTAATAAGGTAAGCACAACAGTGAGTCTATTTAGATAGTTAAGTGTCTATTGATGACTCTTGGCTTATCATAATTTTTTGACCATCACTGATGCAGTATGCTTAATGTACCTTAGTGATTTGTGATTTAGTGTTCATTTGAAACTTGAGTATATTTGCACATTTAAGGTGTAAATCCTTGTTGTTTTAAGCTCTTTTATTGGTGTGTTTTCGAATGGCAGTGTGTGTTTTGATTCATGATTCAAAAGTTAGACAAATAATTTTGGGACATGAGTTATGATTTGACATCCTTGTTTATTGTATGACACTGTCAACTTACGCCTTTTAATTCTCACTGCAGGAGTAAAAAACCTGTATTTTCTGTTGTAGAAGCTGAAGAACTCGTTGAAATTATTATATGTCTATTCCTTGATCGCCAGTTTCAAGGTTTATTAGGGCTTTTGAATGATTGCATGCAAGCGATTGTCAATTACTTCACAGACCAGGAATGGCATTCAAGTTGTGAGAACATAGCAAAATTCGTTGCTTCCAGGTTGTTATTACTTGTAATAATTGTTCTTGTTTTAATTTGGTGGTGATTATATATATTACCTTTTAGTGTCACTGTTTCAGTAATAGTAATTCAGTGATGCTGGCCATTTGTTAATTATACTCAAACTATGGTATAGCTCTTGAATTATGAACTTAGTAGTTTTTGTTTATCTACACAGTTGTAGCATGGTTTAATGCTGGTTAATTAAACTTACTAGAGAAGTGATTGTCATCTTTGCAAGTTGGATCAAACTATCCTATACTCTAAATGTTAATTCTTAGACCTTAGTGTTCGGATATTTATACATTCTGAATTTCTGTACGAGGTAATCATTAACTAGTGTGAACTGTAAATAAACAAGTTGAAATGTATTTCTAGTGCTTGCCTAGTTACTTTGTCTTCACTTCCTTGTGCAGAGTCTCAAAGGATTTGAATTGCATCCAATCTGTTGAGTGCATACCGGTAGCCAGCTCTCGTTGTAAGCAACTTAGGAGTGCCGTTGCTTATCAGAACCTACTTTCTTGTTTTGATGGGGTATGTTGCTTGCCCTTTTAACATTCAGCTTATGTTATGCTTGTGCACATAAAAATACAGTGATTGTCATGTGGAAAGTCAGCATATGTGCAACATGTTATGCATGTTTCCATGAACTTTTACCTGTTTCAACATTTTCCACCAGTTTAATTTCCAAATTACCATATAGATATGTAGTTTCCTTTTCTATAAAAAAGGTAATGCATTCTTGGATCATTTGTCAATATCATTGCGAAACCAAAGTTTGAGTAAAGTTTAACTGTGTTTGTTATTACTCTCATATAGCCTTTTGAAAGTTAGCTTGATACAGTTTTTGTGTTAGGCCAACAGTGGAGAAGACATCCTGAAATTACTTATGGCAATTAACTTCAAAGACAAAAGTTGCAATTTCTTCAAGATGTATATTCACCTAGTTTTGACAGAGAACTGGGTTTTGTCCAACTCATTAATTGAAAACAATTCCGTAATCTATGAAAGGTTCTGTCGTTGTCTAAGACAATGCTCTAGCTTGATTTCGGCGACAGACCTGCGGCCTTTTGCGTCAAAGGTGAGCGAAAATGTCTTTCTTATCATCAACCATTGTTTGATTGCAGCACTATCAAATTTAAAGAAATGATTTTGTTATACAGGTTCGTCATAGGGCTGCATATCTTATGCACTTCTCCATCTAAAAGTAGTTAGTTTCTGGTATGTACAGTATTCAATCCCTTTGGAGTTTGCTAACAATTAAAAGTTAGAATTTAAAAATAAAATCTCACTGAACTCAGAATCCTGAAGTATACTATTCACTTAATGGATTTAAGAGATGGAAGACATGAATTTTGCTATAGGAAATGATGTAATTTTATTTTTGGTGTGATTGTTTTACATAACATTGTTTCTTCTGTGTAGGCTGAGATGGCCATATTTTTTGAAGGGTGAAAGGTTGCAAGATTGAAATGGTACGACTTCAGCAACGTTATTTTGATTCTATAGATTCCCAGATTTTTTGCTTCTTGTTGGTGTTGGGTAGAATGAGCATCAATGAATATACCTTAAGTTATAAGTAGCTGACAACTGTCTAGGTTTTTCCAATTACTTACCTTTTGTTAAATGCCATGCGTTTGTAAAGTCCATTGTAAATCAATCCAACTCTCTTAAGTCTTAATCAAAGCTAATCGCTCATGCTGCATTTCTTTGTCTCTGAGTTGGCAAAACAAGAGAGTAGGAAATTATTTAAAAAGAATTAATAAAAATAAAAAAATGGATATCAAATGAGACTCTACTTTATAATAGGCCGTCAAAATGGGTCAAACCTGTCGGGTCAGTCCGTTTATCCGTCTAAATGGGTGGACTTTTGTCTCTGAGTCCGGATCGTTTAAAATTCGGGCTAGCTCGCGGGCTAAACGAGCCAGCTCGTTTATTTAATTTATTTTTTATTTTTTTAAAAGGTAGTATCTTTTTATTATATTTTTTCGTATTCGATCCAAAAATCTGATTTATCAACTAAAAAATTTTGTTTTTTCTAAAATTTTTTGGCTAAAAAAAGGATTTTTTGTTCAAAAGTAATTTTTTTTAATTAAAAATTAAAATTTTTATTTATTTTTTTGAAAAAATAAATAATAATTAATTAAACGGGCTAGTTCATTTATCTGTCGGGTTGGCTATAAATGGGTCGGGTTAGAAAATTCTAGTCCGTATAAAATTGGGCTTAAATGGGCTAGTCGGGTCGGACCTAAATGAGCCAGGCTCGCCCGCTTCACAGCGCTACTTTATAATATCTATTTATAATTGTATAGAGAGTAACAGAGATTTGACAAGGGAAATACCAGCTATTCATGTAAAAGAAAGAATTTAATTTTTATATTAGGAAATTAATAATGTTTAAATCTATGAAATGTGTTTTGCACTCCAAAATTTGACAACGACTTATTTACTAAGAAAATAATAATATAATAATGGCAAAGAATCTAACGGTGAAAAGAGATTAGGGGAGGTTCGGAGCGCTTTGAAGTATTTGAAATTAGGTTGGGGAAGCCGTTGGGGGGAACGAAGCCTTCTTGTTTTCTCTTTCCCTCGTCTTCGTCTTCATAATGGCGAAGAGATCTTCCAGTGGAATGGGTAGTTTGATCCGTAAGAAGCTTTCTGATATTACTAACAACTACTCCGACGCCGATATCCCTTCCCTTCAACAACTCCTCCACGAACGAACCAATTTATTGCAACTCCTTTCACACAAAGAGTACGTATCCTCGCTTCTCTCTCTCTGGTTATTCATGAGATTCTGTTTCTTATTTATTCTTTTCTTGATTCCGAAATTGAACAGCGAAATCATAGAATCTCATGCAACTGAGTTGAGGAGGCTCCAATCCGATATCAAGAAACTCCAACTCCAGAATTTGAATCTTGCTCACTCTAACACCTTGATGTTATCGGTTAGTTCATTCATCATTCCTTCCCTCATATTCATTCTTCTTGTTCTATTATTCATGATTCTTCTCTCTTGATTTCGGCAGGAGCTTAATTTGGGGAGGAATAGGGTTCGCAATCACTTCACTTTCACTACACCTCTAATTTCAGAAATGCAAGCAATAATCTCTTTTATTAATTTTGATTCCATGTGTTTCATTTCAGATAAAGACATTGCAACACGAGATTTCATGCACGGCTGCTTTAATCAAAGAAAATGCTCCAAAAACTGTTATAACAAGTACATCTAAATTCTTCCATTTACCACCTTCTTCATCTAAGTATTATTATTATGCTTTCTAATTTAAGGGTTTTCTATTTGCAGATCAAATTCAGCCACTAGATTAGTCACCGACCAGATAAAATACAAAATATACATAGAAAATGACTTAAATAATATATATATTCATTCACGAATACTTGGTGGCTGATTTGGTGGCCGAATATTGGTGTACAAATAAATAGCATTTGTGCTAATTTTAACCTTTGTTATTATATGATGAAACCTTGCAGCTCTTGGTTCTACTGTTGATTCTAAACAGAATGCAAGCAAAGACAAGATTAAAGACAATAATAGGTTAGTTTAATCTTCAACAAGAACATGTCAAATGAACAATTTCGCAATAGAATTAATCCACGTGTAGCACTGTAAACCTGTATTATATGTAGCTGTTTCTATGCTATCATATGTTGTATTAATGTGTTTTGTGAAATTTTCTACGCTGATATTTAAATTTTTCATGTTGTAAATGGGATGTATGGAGGTGTACAGTAGTACATGTTGCGTTACGGTTCACAATAATAGATTAGTTCATGATTTCTTGTTTTGTTATTTGCAGAAGACGATCGAGAACGAGAAGATATTCTGGTTCCTTGAGAACACAAGAACATGAAGGTCTAGAAAATTTGTTTGAGATAGAGGATACAATAATGTTGAATCCTTGTTCTGTAGGAGGAGGAGAAAGCTTAAAGTTAAGAAATGAAGGTCCAAGAAATTCTTTTGGAAGACCCTTGAGAAGAAGAGCAGCAGAGAAGATTCAATCTTACAAGGAAGTTCCTTTAAATGTCAAAATGCGGAGAGTAGAATGAACCAATTCAAAATCCTATGTTCATGTTTATTTTGAGCATGTTGTATCTTGTGTTTTTTTGTTACTCTTTCATGATTATTGTGAATTTTGATGGTTTGATTAAGAGGTTATTTAACTCAGTTATACATTTTAAACCCTACCTAAATACCCTACTAACTCTTGTAAACATCCTTGGCAATGATTGATAGGGTTTTCACATCACAATGCTACAGATCTTTCTTAGTTTTAGAGTGCAGTGTCTAATATTATTTTTATTATTATTTCTTAATCACTGTTATAATATCGTTGAATCCTATTGGTGTAAGTGTAAGGTTTATGTGGGCCATTAGTTCTACTATTCATTATTTTCGGCTTAATCTTGTTATTTTTTTGGACTGAAGCATAATCTTGGTTTGAATTGGACAAAAACAAGTTATCTTAAACAATACTTATTGGGCCTCATCAATCAAAGCCCGCTTAGTTTTGATAACGTTATCCAAACAAAACATGAATTAAAAACTGTGTTTAATTTCATATCCAAAAACTACAAATGGATTCGGTTTGAATCTTGGGGCGATATTTATGCAGACGGAGCCACCAGACATGTTATAAGGGTTTCGCTGTGGGTTGTACGAGATTATAAACTCAAATCACTCATGTATTATACTACATAAATTATGTTAAACATCTTATAAAAGCTTAAACAACAGTAATAAACTACTATTTTACACTAACAATATATCAAAATAATGAATATCTAAAAGATCATCAAAGAAGATAAGAGGAGAAATGATATTGATTTGAGAATAAAAGGGTGATAAAGGCATGTGAACTTTTTGTTGACAAGTGATTTGTGAAGAAACGAATTCATGTGTTATGCAAGCATGTGAATTGAGACTGATAGTCAATGCCACCACAATTCTTCCGTGCTGTGTGGTAGTAACTAGTAAGTAGTAGGCATCATCCATGTTCTTCCATGCTCCAATCAACAAAGAAACCGTGTGGGTCCTCCTCTCTTTTTATTTTTTATTTTTGTTTTCTTTTACATTTTTCTATAATTTCAAAAAAAGAAAAAAACTTTAGGTGCCTGTTTTGATAATGATGTGTATTCCATTTTATTATTTTTACTTACACACTACTTATGATGGATTACTCTAGCTATAATATCACTATATTAGTAATCGCATTTCACCTGGAATGAGACAAGTTTAAGGATATTAGAAGGGAAATAATTAAGTTAAAAATACGAATTTGTTTAAATTTTCAATGATTTAAATACATTATTTTAAAAAAAAAATAATATTCTACGTACTTTGTACAAAATGTAAAATGATACATCCTTAAAATTCATGTTTCTCTTATAATAATTTTATGAAATAAATAAGATGCAAAATAAATACATAAAATATAGAAAAAATAAATTTAAAATGTATGCAATTATTTTCTTAATTTCTAAATTATAGGTTAACGGTGAGGTGTGAAAGAGTGAAAATGAAATCCGTGGATTATAATGCAGAAAAAAGACATACTCTTATTTTTTTGGATTTTGAAATTTAATGTTAATCAATATTATCGCTATAAAATTTTTTATTAATTAAATTTAATCTAATTAGTCTATTTTTAACAAAAAATATTTTCATTATTAAGTACATATAACGCATGCTCTTACTTATTTATACACTCTAATTTTATTGTGCAACATGGAGTGGATTTGGTCGAATAAAAATTTGTAAGTGTGGTATTTTTTAAAAAAAATTGTAGCAAATAAAATTAGGCCACTTGGCACTATCTAACGACCAATCTATGTTGTTCACATGCAACGATCTGGTCGGAAGTAAACGACAAAATGGGCCGTCGTTTTATTAGGCTTCCAGAGCCAAAAGCCATGTGAATTCAATTTTAATATTTCTTGAGTTAGCTTCAGAAGCTACGCATGTGATGTAGGTTAGTTGCACTATGATCTTGTGCTAAGATTTTAACTTAATTTTCTTTACCTTTTTTTGAGATTATGTTTCACTACAAGCCATTATTGTCTTTATCCAACCATATATTATGAAAGGAATAATAAGTTAAACGAATCACATACATTCACAAGTTAATTATCATTTGCTGACCATAAAACATAATTCAATATTAAATACTTAATACAGTTTCGATCCACGATCGATTAGTGTTTGATCTCTCGAATTAAGAAATATTGTGAGAAATCAAAGAAAAAATTAAATCACACAAATTAAATCCATATCGGATCGTTCAGAGGATGGTCTTGTTGAAGTCATAACCCTAGTCATAATAATTAATTCCTCTATGAAAATAAAAAAAATAATTAGTTCCTCTATTATATTTCATGATTCAAAGTATAAAAATAAAAATATATAATAAGTGAATGAATTTAAATATTAAAATTTAGTTAATGGGGGCCCAAACTTTTTTTTCCTTTTTGTGTGTGTTAACGACTGCTTGGGATTCCAAAAATCTACAAAACATGATATGATTGGTGATGGAATTGACGACCCACCTAAAGACTTTAATCAAAAGAAAAGTAGCTATGTAGTGAAACTATATATATAATTTTTAATAATAATCTTAATTAAATAAATTAACTTTTACCTATTGTTAATTATTTTTTCTTTGAGTGAATGGAACCCACACGGTTTTAAACAAAGTTGTCATCCATGATTCTTTATTTTAGGGTTTCACCCGACAGGTATTAGCCGTTAGGACCCCACTTATGGATTATGGTGGACTAAACACACTCCAATTTGGAGTTAATCTAAGCTTTAATTACATGTTAATCAAAGGTATATTCCTTCCATTCTTGATGTAACTCAAAGCAAGCTTGTGTAAATTTTAGTTGTTATTGTGTTTGATTTGATTTGAGGGTTACAATAATTCATTCACTCTCTTCTTCAGAAAATACAATTTAATTTAATTTGTTGATGGGATCACTCACATGCATGTGGACTGAAATTGGTCATATTCAAATGGTGCATTTAATTTAATTATAATTTGATATAACTAATATGTTTACGTGCATGAAAGTAACGTATAGTCTTTTATTTTTTAGTTTATCAAATTGAAAACTTTTGTAGTGGACACCCACTTCTTATTTCATTATTTGTTTATTATTATGTTAGTCTTACAATATGTTATGGATATATATACATATTATTTCTTACGAAGACAATAGTGGATAGTGTCTTCAATAATGTAATTAAATAATATATTTGCACATATACTATCATTTTTAAAATTTTACTAAATCAAAAAAATAATATATAAAAGGTATAATATTAGAAAGACAAAATAAATGATTATTTTATTATAAGAACTAATAAAACCCAATTTAAGTCCATAATGAATATAATTTTATATAAATTTCATGATTTTACATACTCATGACTACTTGTAAGTTTCTCTATATATAATAAATAGATATCTTATAAAAAAAAAATAGATATTTCCTTTTTTCATGAAATTAAAGTGTAGTAGTCAAAATTATGGGTAGAATATATATGGCATTATCTTCCATCTATGATCTACCCTTTTTTGTGAATATATATGACTCTCTTTAGTCTTTATATTAATAACTACCCTCACAAAGAAATTTGTTAATTCTTTTGAAAAGACATTGTTTTCTCTTCCGCGACAACAATCACATGTAATTAATTAACTTTGGGATCACTTTTAATTTGAGAATGATTCTATATATCCCCTATTGGTAGCAACTAATTTACCACTTAGCTTTGATAATTCTTTTGTTATCAACACAAGACACAAGTTTATTGTTAATCACTTTAATTTGTTACTTGAATCCTTAAATCTAGCAAGAACATACATGTGCATATATAAATCCCAATTTTATAACGAGACAAATATATAATCTTAAAGTCAAAACTTTGAACTTATTATTAACTCAAGTTCACATATTTAAGAAGATAATATATATATATATATATATATATATATATATATAACCAAATTTAAATTTTTTTGTAAAAATCAATTGATTAAAATTAAAGGAAGGATGTGTACTAAACATTAATAAAGTCTAAATTACTATTTCTTTCTTTAGGGTGAACCCATTTTAGGGTGAAAAATATGTTAGGTGTGTAGTGTACTCATTATGGCCCCCCTACCAACACTTTATCACTTTTACATATCAAGCCAACAGAGAAAACAACTATTTATTTTATTTTTTCATATCATTTTCGTGAATGCATGAGATTAATTAATAAATAAATAATTAGACAAACAGTTTTTCAGTTTTTCTTTTAATTATTTAAATAATATATAATTATATTAGATATACATCACAAAGATATAGATCGTGTTAATAGTGACCCTGCACCTACTATTGCCGCCAAAACTCATCAATAATATGATCTACCAAAAACTAATTATTCCTTCTTAATATAATATTTAGAGGAAATAATAATAACTCTTATAATTCATTTTCATCATTATTAATTACTCTCTCCAAGCACAATATAGTTATAATGCTTCTTTTCTAACAAGCTATAATAAGTATAATAACCTTTAAATAAATGTCACATCTAACTCATTAATTTAGGGTTTAGAGGGCATGGACTGAAGGACCCCTCTTCAAAGTTCCCCTCGTGTCCAAGTCTTTTCATCAAAAAATTCCAAATTATATATTATTGAAGCACTCTAATAATTTGTGTGTATACACACACAAGATTTCATATACAAAAATAAAATAAATACAATGTGAAAATATAATATGAATATTTCTATATATACCCGAAGCATACATTGGGGCCTATTTTGATACTCCTTTAGAAAGAATATCTTACTAATTCGCTTAAATAAATGTTGAGGATTCGAATTTTTTTTTGGACATGTAGAAACCCACTGATCAACAATAAACCTTTAAATGAATTTTAAATCCACGATAAATTATTAGTCATTGACTTACTGAGTTGAGAGATATCGTAAGAAACCAAAAAAATAGTCTTATAATTGTAACTTTTCGATTTCACAATTGATTTTTTTTTTCCACGTTCTAAGATATACATTAGCTCGATAAGTAAAGAATCAATTTATGAGGAATCCAAACTTTATTTAAGGATTTATTGTTGGTCACTAGAATGTTATATATAGAAAATATGATTCAAAGTTTGAATTTTTGATACTTATTAACAATTTAGTTAACTCAAATTAGTTTAATTTTTAAAATATTAATATAATTAGATTAATATGAAATTTCTTTTCACGCCTAATTTTGTTCGAATTATAAGCAATACACTGTAGTTTTTAAGGATTCAATCAAAAGAACCCAATGCAATGAAATTAAACTTTATTTTATTCCCCGAACTGAATGAAGAAAACAAATTAATTAAGTGATATGGATATGGAGTAAATGTCACTCCTAAGACAGATGCCAATAAAATCAATGTGGTGGGATGAAGGAACCACTTGGCTCTCACGTGTTTATGTCTTTATTGTAATGAATTTCTTTATCCATGCATGCATTATATTGCCTAAAACCCTCAAACACTACGCAACATTTTGACTTTACCTTATATAGTTATATATACCAAGGCTATTTTATTCGAATACCCTTATTTTAAAAATTTATTTTTCAAATACCTCTGTTTTTAAACAATTCACACAATTACTCTTGTTTGACAAAGAGTTTAGCGTTTTTCAATAAAGAGGCGCCTTTCGCAAAGTCGTTTATCCCCATAAATGGGCTTTTGCTAATAGCGTCATCTCATAAGGAGGTGCTAGTTACTTCCACGCCTCCACATATATTCCGCTAAACGCAAAAGCGCCTCTGAATCAGCAAGTAAAAAAAAATCAGCTGTCACCGTTGCCAAACAAAAACAGCTGCGTCAATTATTTAAAAACAGAAATATTTGAGGAATAAGTTTCTAAAACAAGAGTAATTAAATAAAATAACCTATATACAAATACATGCCGCTAGTAATAATTTGTTTCATATTTTTAAGAGCTAATATTATTATTATTCCTGAATTGATAATGTTACTCTCTCAAAATAATAATAATAATAATAATAATAATAATAATATTTGCTCTCATAACTTTGGAAGATAAATTTGTAATAAAATTATGTGAAATTAAGAGTATCATTATTATCATTTTAGAGGAAATAAGATTTATTAATTAGTCCCTACAAAAATGCAAGCATAATGTAGAGGAAACTAGGGGACCCTTAGCTTGTAGGCTTGTTAAGGGTTCAAATTATTAATAAGTACCTCTCATCAATTCGGTTAGAATTTTATGCACTCCATTTCTCCAACCGGATTATAGCTTTTGCTACTATATATCTACATCTACAATTCTATAAGAAATTAAAGCACCAAATACGATAATGTAGGACCTCATAAAAGATGAATTGGTCCCACACCCCACCATATGTTTAGATATTGTAATATTTGCAACATTATATAATAATGATAGTAATAATTTTATAAATAACCCTATTAAAATATTGATAACGTATTATAGAGAGGAAACTATTTCAGTAATTAAAGGTGAAATATATATATATATATATATATATATATATATATATATA
>JASCZI010121262.1:32686-43886 GCA_036250425.1 Stylosanthes scabra | reverse complement strand
CTATGCAACATAGTAACTTGATTAGGAATGGACGGCCATGATTTGTTGGGTTACTATGCAAGTGCATAGTAACCGGCGGCTTAGCCGCCCCACTTGCTTATAACAAGTAATACTTTTGATAACGAGAATTCTTGTTTCTACTTGGTCCTTGGATTGGGCACATATACATACTTTATACCACTAGCAAATTAAAACAACTTGCCAACATGTGTTAAACTGCGAGCAGCACCAAAACAGCAGTCCCAATGATAGATAGATAGATAGAATAATTACAAGAAGTTGTAACTTTTAAACCAAAATTTGCGGGGGCTCCATAATCTGAATAGGAGGAAGAATGGAAGATGATGATTATAATGCCGTTTTTGTTCAAAGAAGATACAAGTTCAACTATAGATAGCACAAGGTATGGTAGGATTAAGATAGTGGGCACATGATGGCAAGGTCTGGTATCATTGTGTGGAGAACTTAATTAAAAGCATGATGAAAATGAGGGCCCAATAATTTTGAAGAGAGAATCAAAATATTGACTTATTGAGTAGCTTGAATGTTTAGCCATCACCTCCACCTCGCGCGTGGAATTTTCTTCAGCATGGTTCGTGGTGATTTCGGGACACATATATACATACAGAGATCACAGAAAAAACTCATTCAATTATATCAACCATCGTCTTCAAGTTGAACCCGGTCAATTCAATCCACTATTTGATTCATTCCATTCCATTCACATCTTAAACACTCGTACGTAACCGCAGCCGCGTTAATTCTTTCTACTTTCTGCAATTCTCTTCTATTATATATACTCACCATTCTCATCTATCTTCCTCATCAAACAATTCACTACCTTCAACAATCACATTTATTCATTTCCATCTCTCTTGATTAACATTATTCATTCTTCTTTAATTAATTAAGCTTATGGCTGATAATAGGCAACCAAACTTGAGCGGAGCCTACTACGGACCAGCCATTCCACCGGCTGAGCCGCCACGCCGCTACCGCCCCGACCGAAGCAGAAGCTGCTTCTGCTGCCTATTCAGCGTCTTCTGGAAGCTTCTCCTTACGCTCATCGTCCTGGTTGTGATAGCAGGAGTGATATTCTACCTAGTGGTTCAACCTCGCATGTTCAAATTCTACGTCAACAATGCCGAAATCACGCAATTCGACTACAACACCAACACCACCCAACTCCGCTACAACATGGTGCTCAACTTCACCGCCCACAACCCAAACAAGAAGCTGAGCATCTACTACGACAAGGTTCTAGCCAAAGCCTCCTTCATGGACACGCAATTCGCGTCCGCTGACGTCATCACTTTCATGAACTCGTTTAGGCAATACAAGAAGGAGAGCAACCCTATGAGCGGTGTTTTCTCCGGACAGCAGAACATTTTTCTTGATTATTCCAAGTACTCACAGATCAGTGATGACAAGAATAACAGATCTTTTGATATATTCGTGAAGCTCTACTTCAGGATGAGGTTTAGGCTCGGTGATTTGATTACTCGCACTTACAAGCCCAAAGTTAAGTGTGATCTCAAGGTTCCGTTCATCAATGGCACCAATGCTTTCACCTTCTTTAAGCTCACCAAGTGCGATATTGATTTCTGATCCTTCTAATTTGTTTTTGGAATCGTCCTCCTCCTTCTTCTCATTCTTACTTTCACAGTCTAATTTATTTGTTGTATGTAATTTTATTCATTCTTTTACTTTCTATAATATACGATTCCATATAAAATGTAATCAATAAATTAATGTGATGTATTCTCATCTTTTATTCCTTTCTTTGTGGCTTTCTTCCCTTTTTTTTTTCCTGTCAAAAAATAATTAACACAAAGAAGCTGGAAATGCCCGGAAAATTCTGTAAACCTAATCATTCCCTCATGGAATGAAGACACACGTGATAATGTAGATTGTTATACGTCCCTCTACGATTAACAAGTTATATATAATTAACAATGTTGGTGGTCTATATTTGTTAATATCATTTTTAATAATTCTAATATACTTGATATTTTTTAATAATTCCCTTTTACGGATCCTTGTCAATTTTTTTTTCCCCAAAAGTTAGTTATTCACTTTAAATTTTATCTAAATGAATCATTCTTAATCATTTTAGTGTATTGGTCTGTTTCACTAGCTATTGTAAATAATAGATACATGTAACATGTTTATGGTGATAAAAGGAAATAGAATTTGACATTGTAGATTTGTAGTATTTAAAACAGTTATTTTGTAATGATAGATCTAAACAGAAGTAATTTGGTCGTCCTGAGTATGTAATTAGCGGAACGGGTTAAGTAACGAAGCAGGATTAAAGATGGTAAATACATCCATCAAAATGGATACCATCTTTTTATTGATGGACTAATGATTTTGAGTTGAGTTTTGAAAATAAAGAAAAAGAAAAATAGAGTGGGACAGATGGGAGTTACAGAAAGGAGTGAAGTGTAATGAGTCTCGTCCTCACAAATATGTCGAAAGCGCTTCGATGGATAAGACATAGTTCTCTTCACTTCACTGCAACTCACAAATCAAACCTCCAACATTCTCGCTATGGCCACCTCTCCATTCACTTCCTCCTTACTCACACTCCGCGCCTCTTCTTCTTCTTCTTCTAAAGTGTCCTTCATCAGGGCCTCATCGGCATTTCCTTCAAGAAGAGAATTCTTCAAGGGCCTTGCATTCCAGGCTCTTCCTCTCCTCCTTCTCACACCACCCTCACCCTCACTCGCTAGAGAGGTTGAAGTTGGCTCTTTCCTTCCTCCTTCCCCTTCCGACCCCTCTTTTGTTCTCTTCAAAGCTTCTCCCAAGGACACCCCTGCCCTTCGAGCAGGTACCTTTTCTTTTTCACTTCTTATTATTACTTCTTCTCCTAATATGTTAGCCATCTTGTTCTTTTCAACTGATACTGTAGAGATTTAGTTCATTGCAGGAAATGTGCAGCCATACCAATTCATACTCCCACCATCTTGGAAACAGGCACGAGTAGCTAACATATTATCTGGAAATTACTGCCAGCCAAAATGCGCAGAACCCTGGGTTGAGGTCAAATTTGAAGATGAAAAACAAGGAAAAGTGCAGGTAGTAGCGTCCCCGTTAATTCGCCTAACCAACAAACCAAATGCAACAATTGAAGACATTGGAAGCCCTGAGAAAGTGATTGCTTCTCTTGGTCCATTTGTCACTGGAAACACATTTGATCCTGATGAGCTTCTTGAGACTTCAGTTGAAAAGCTTGGTGATCAGACGGTACATTAACTTCCCTTATCCTATCCTATGCAGAAAATGGATCACTCAAGTAACGATTGCTAACATGGTGTGTCTGTCTTTTCTGCAGTACTACAAATACGCGCTTGAAACTCCATATGCTCTCACTGGGACACACAACCTTGCCAAAGCAACCGCGAAGGGGAACACGGTTGTTCTGTTTGTGGCCAGTGCCAGTGACAAGCAATGGCAAGCTTCACAGAAGACTTTGAAGGCCATGATTGATTCCTTTGTAATCTAGTTCATTTTGTTCTCAGGTTTTGCTTCTAGTCCTTACCCTATACATCATAATCACTGAGTAAGAGTTGTGTTGGCTAATGGGAATGCCTACCATTTGGAATTTGTTCTCATAGACCTGTGTTTTGATATTCTTAATTTATGATATTCTTGTAAGTAGAAATTCAGAATAAAAATATCCATAAGTTGTTATAATCATAACTCTCATCTTATAAAACAGAATTACAGCAAGTAGGGTTCTTTTGAACAGCATGTGACACTCTGAAAGACAGAGGAAGATTAACGTTCGTGATCTGCAGGCATTAGGCTTGTTTTACGGATTGGATATGATTTATTATAGGACATGTTATAGTAATATAATACTTGATTAGATAATCCAGTGTCGTATCTTAGTCTTGGTAACTTGGGAGATTCTTATTTCTTAGCGTTGCCACCAATGTCAGTTTAGGACTAGGAGTAATGGAATTGGCTGCTTACTCTTGACCAAAACGCACGACTAAACAAGGCAATTTCTTTTATAGATTATTTCTTCTTCCATTTGTAAATTACTAAATTGATCCTTGATATGACTCTCGTGTATGTGAAGGCGTACAAGAACATAAATCTTGCAGGTACTACATGCTTGATCTCAAGTGTAGTTTTTTTGTTTTTTATCTAGATCTCAGCCTTATCCTTAACCTTTAATTCATCTGCACCTTTGAACCCCGGCATGTGGTTTACATCACACAAAAATTTACAAATAAGATCTTTTTAGTTTTTCAGGATCGCCTTGTTTTCTTCAGAAAATTTTAAGTGAGATATCCACCTTATTATGTGCACAAATTAAAAAATTGATGTAAACCATGAATGATACATATATCCAATACACCCTCATTCAAGAGCCCACATGATTTGAAGCAGGAATATAATAAGGGTGAGAGATTGTGGAGATGCATAATCCAAGGTTTGGTTTTAAGTACCATTGTAAATTTTCTTTTTTAAAATTTCTTTCATAAAAATGTTCTAATATAATAAATCATGTCTCTTATCACATCAAGTTGATTTTATTTTTCACAATATGGATTGTTCAATATGAGATTGAGCTGCGGAATCTTTGAAAGCAACTAAAGAAGCATTAAGAGGGAGAGAGATTGAACTGTTGCGTTTGGTGTTCAATAATAAAATAAGAATACAAAATGAATTAAAAAGAACGAAATATGAACTCAATAAATAAGGGACACAACAGAAAAATTAACTTCAAAGTTCACTACATGTTATATAGAAGTCAAGTCTCATCTCAGTACAGTTTGTTAATCCCACTTAAGGCATTACAAAATTAACTTAAGTTGGCTATGTACAAAACTGAAGCGCTGTCTACCACTCCCAGTCCCCGCCTCATAGTAACTACAACTTGTATTAGATGGTAGCTTCTGCAGTATAAAAACGTTTTCTCAAGCAGTCACTAGATGGGGAGACAAACGCGGAAGACCACATGAGTATGTGACATACTTGACACTGTCCATGAGCACAACCACAAAGATACGAGACAGCGATTTTGGAGTCATCACCCCATCAACATCACTATCAGCGGCTTCTTTGGGATCAACAAGCACTGAAACCACCATGGAAGATTTATTACCATGGAAGTGATCATTCTGTGAATTCCTTACATGGTCTTCAGTTATGTTCAGACTGGTTCCATCAAGGTGACCAGGGAGCCCATGGAGGATTCTTCTGTTCCTGGTCTTGTTGAGTGCGGTACCATTCTGGCGGCTCTCGTGAGAAACATTGGCAACTGATGTTGCCGGAACTATAGACCCAGGTTTTGGAGAGGCGTCAAACTGGAATACTTCTGTGCACATGCCTGAACTTAACATTGGTCCTGCGTCAGGGAACCAGAACAGTCAGTATACACCAATGCTTGGCAGGCACCAAAATAGGCAACCAGGCACTTAGTAGGTTAGACAAAAATTGCAACTTGCAAGAGCAAAAGACAACCAACACATCGATGTTCTCAAGTAATTAAGCATAACCAAGTGGTAGGCAAATTGAAGAAATTGATTCAGCTCTTAAATTCAACAGAGACACCTCCAAGCCTTAAAAAGGCTTAATCACATGAAACAAAGAACTGAAAATGCAACAATTGGTGGATGGCATCATTAAATTAAGCAGTGTTAAACCGAAGCTATAAAACTAGTTCAAGACTTCCAACTAACCAAACTCAATTACTGTATCCAACCAAGTTCTAAAGTCTTCTACAACGGCCGAAATTGGTAGCAGAAGACACAATCTTATAATTACCAAACAGCAAGATGATTTTAGCTTAGTCAGAATCTCCAAGATACTATCATCACCAAAATTAATGTTGGGTGGAAATCGATAAAATGTGATTCCAAATTCAGCTTTAAACACCAACCAACAAGACATATCACAAGTCAGCAGAAGACAATGTATCATTTATATTCGGCAATTTTAGAATGGAAATCAGTAACAGAAACAAATTAAACAGATGATCACCTGCAAGGCCTTCACGGAACCACTGCTGCATTTTACCATCACTTGCAGAGGATTTCATGTGGTCCTTTAAAGTTTTGGTTGAACCAGAACCAAGAGCCTTCCTCTGCTCAGGTGGAACTGTATACACATGAGGATGCTGACCTCTATTCCTTCCAACTTGGGGAATTGCCAAAGCAGAATCCCAATCCTTAGGAATGACCAAACCAGTTTCTTTATTGTCCTTCTTTGCCTCATGAGTCTGAGAAGCCATAGCTTTCTCACCAGCCAGTATAGAATGGATTATCAAGTTTCCATCAATCTTCACCAGCTTATCATTCCTAGGGACATACAGCGAAGCAAGCAGGGGCTCACTGGCATTGCCACGATGGCCGAATTCATCACATCGTGGGTCTTGCCGTTCATGAGTTTCCTCTCCTAGTTTCCGACCCCTCTCATAATCCCTCTGGTCGGAAATACTAAACCTCCCATTGGAATACCCTATATCCTCGTCTCTTTCAGATCCATTCCTAGGACCATTCACAGGCCACACCTTCCCTCCACCTTGATGATCACCATAGAACCTATCAGTAACATAACTAGACCTACCGGGAACATACCCCACTAAGCCACCAAACTTGACGTCCACGCTAGGAACAAGCCCACCAAAAAGCAGTATAAAGAAAAACAAACCCAACAAACTAATGCTAGCAACCTTCTTAGTTTTCACCTCACTCTTCTTACCTTCAGACTTCCTACTCTTTGATGAAGAAGCAGGTTGCTGAGGCTTCAACTTTGGAATGGGGACCAAGGGAACCTGAGATCCTTGAGGCTTAACAACGTAGGGAGCACATGGCATCCATGCATAAGGCATGTGGGCCATGGGAGGAGCATGAGGATACATGCCAGGAACAGGTGGAGGAGGGCACATCCCACCAACACCCAATTGCTGCTTCAAAGTGGCGTTCTCAGCCATCACAAACGAAATCTTGCTACTCAAATCAGCAATTGTTGAATGCATTGATCTCACCTTCTCCTCAAGCTCCTCCACATAGTGCTTCTTCCTCTGTCTCGAAAGCTGTGCACTTTCCCTGTTCCTCATCAACCTGGCCTTCCTCTTTTCGTCGTCATCATCAACCACCACATTCTGTTGTGTCTTGCTCTCTAGTGGAGCTGATGATTTTCTAAATTTGGTGGTTCTAGTCTCAGTACTCCCTTCACTGTGCTCTTGCTTTCTCTTCAGATCACAACCTTTTCCATTATCCTCCAATTTCACGTTCTGATCCAAAATTGTATGTGCATGTGACGATGAAATTTCCCTCTCGTAACGGCCGCAATCAGGTGAGGGCGAGTTCATGGTTTCGTATACACCGGACCCGCTACCGTTCCCCGAACTCCGCGATGAAATGGCACCATTCGACGACTCTTCCCTTTCGCCACACGAATCAGAATCATGCGACGGAGACCTCGAGTCTTTCACAGCAGCAGAGTCACGAGGATTAGGTGAAAGCTCGCGTTTGCAGCTGCCTGACTCTGAGGAGGACTGAGAATTCAAAAACCTAGAAACACTTGAGCTCCGATTGCCGGAAACAGCACAGGATCCTGATTCAGGCGAGTCTGAATTAGCGGCGTCGCAATCGGAATTCTTAGCGGAACAATCGCCCAGATCACCGTTCGTCGGCAAATTCAGGTCGCCATTAGAGTTGCATGCGTCGGGGAGGAGGAAATCGTCGGCATCGGAGGGGATGTAAAGGTTATCGAGGTCGTCGAAGGTGATCTCATAGTCACCACCATCACCAAAATCCATCGGGAATTGGAGATCGGAGGCGAAGGCATCAGTATTCAGCGTGCCGCCGGCGTTTTCGGCGAAAAGCGCGTCCATGGAAGGGATGGGGAAGCCATCGAATTGCGAGGAGAAATCGTCGAATGCAAGGTCAGACGGCGCATCGGCGGCCTGCGGTGGCTGCTCGGCTGCTAGAACGGCGGGGCCGGGCATTGACGGAGGTAGGGTTTTGGCGAATTGGGAAATATTTGGTATTTCAGCAGAAGAATGTGATGAAGGAAGGGGAAGGACGAAGACTTGGGTTTTGGGAGAATTTGGGGGTTTTGAAGTGTTCTGCGCGTGGGATCACGTGCCACAAAACCATGTACTGAATCTGGATAATGACTCTGATCTCCTTTGCCTTCGCGCACAGAAATAAGAAAAATAACTCACTCCAATTTAGTGTAGATCCGGTTTTCTTCTTTTCTTTTATAAAAAGAGTAGAGCACAGAATGGCTCTTTTTTAGGACTAATATATATATTATATATATATATATATATATATTTACTTTCCTTTTTCTTTGTTCCGGTGCCTAATTAATAATTAATTGTCATAATTGATTTTTACTGGTATTGATATACAGATATAGTATTGAATGCTAGCGTTGAAATTAAACATTTAAACCACTTATTCAGTCGTTGAGGTCAAATAGAAAATCATAGAATTTTTAGATTTAATTCTATTTTTGCCTTATAAACAATACGAAATGAATTGAAATATTGAATTACAAATAAAAATAAAAAAATGCATGTAAATAAATTTATAAAATGCGGGCGGCAGTGGCCGTGCGTTGTAAACAAAATGATGAGAGCGTGGAGTTTGTTTGAAGCAGGTAATGCTTGAACCTTGACACGTTTTGCTTGCTACTTGGTTTTAAGTTTCTTTTATAATTTATAACTTTTTTTAAAAATTTTTTTTTATAAATTGGAAAAGTGTGTGTCTGGAAAGTTCGTTGAACTTCATCCGTAAGACTTGTTGTAAATTGATGTGTAATAAAAATTCTAAATCACATGAGTTGCGTTTCCGCTACGTCCTGTTCGGCTGTTTCTACAGCATGACTTCGTGTCACTATCACGTGTGTCTTCTTTTTCATATTTTTGGGTAGCATCTTTTTCTTTGTTTATTTTTGGTCTAATGAATATGAATGTACTCTTTTTTTTTTTTTACTGAGTATGAATGTACTCTTAGTTTTTGCTCTCTGGGTCATTTGAGAAGATTGGGCTTGAACTTGATAAGTCCAATTAATCATTTGTTGACTGGGCCAAACAAACGTCTTTCCTGGTAATTGAGTCCAAATTAATTGAATACTCAACAATAACTTAGTTTTCTGGGCCTTTGGTTGGCCCCTTTGTTAAAAAAGAGTTTCATATATTTCCACAAATTTTATAAATTTCTATTGGCTAACAGTATTAAGTATTAACCATGTAATAAAAAATGATAAGAAAAACTCATTACTCATGTATAATGACTTAAAATATTAGAATTAGAATATTATGTATGGTTGAACCTTCAATTGGTTTGTATCATATGCACATGTTGTTAAATCTAAAATCCCACCTCTAACTCCAATCTCATTCCTTCACTTACCATCTTTGGTATAAACAAATCTTAAAACCATGTTTATACTTTTTGCTATCCTACAATGGAAGTTGAAAATCTAGTTAAGAATTAAAAAAGATAATGTTAAAATTTGGGTTTAAAAAAACAAATAAAAGACATATTAACAGTATAATAATAAAATTATTTTAATTTTTTAATATATCTCCTCTTAAAAAGAAAAAACCTCGTGGTGGGAATTATAGAAAGCGAAATTCGTAGAGGAAAATAGCTTGCTAACCCTTTTGTTTCATCAAATTGGGAAAATAAATAATAAATATATAAAAGTTGGACTATTTTAAAAAAAATGGTAGATATATAAATTGTGAAGGATAGAGAGAGAAAGATAAGAAGAAGGAGGCTATTGGGTTTTCTATCGTCGTTCTAAATCTAAATTTTCTTTTTTTTTTTTTTCTTTTTTATTTTTTTTTTTTATGCTTAGAAGGCACAAATCCTTGTCCTCCTCCTCTTCTTCATCTTCTTCCTCCTCCTCCTGACCCTTACCTTTATTCTTTTCCCTCGTAGGGAGAAGGAGGAAAAACAAGAAGAAGAATCTAAACCCAAAATTTTTAAAAAATAAAGTTTCGTTTTTTTCCCCCAATATTAATTTTACAGATTTTTCCCCCTTTTCTGAATCGAACGAACCCAATGGATTCATCGTCTATTTCCAGCAACGACGCCGTTTCGAAGGAGTCAATGGTTGACCCCTTCCTCGTGGAGGCTCTCCAGAACCCTCGTCACCGTCTCACCAGTTAGTCTTCTTCTTAATCCCTAATTTCCCACTCCGATTCCTCTTTATTATTAATTGAATTAGCTTGTTCTGTTATTTAATTTTCCTGCTTCGTGGGTTTGCCCCAAGTTGTAGATTGAGCTGGATTTAGCTTTTGACCAGTTTCGTGTTATTATTATTTGAGTATTTTGCGGTTGGGTTTTAGAGGAGAATCCCTATTTTTCTCCTTGTTTTGTTGTTGGGTTATGTTATGTTGGATTATGTCAGATCTGGATTTGTTCTGGTAATTTCCTTTGGTATTGTGGTCAGTTCTGGTTGATGTGATGGTATGAAAACGTTTGGGGTGTTGAGGTGTCCAATTAAATCACAATTGTGTTTGTCATATAATTTGTGCATGATCCTATTTTCCTAAGCTTGTTGAAGATAAAATCATGTTTCAAAGGATTTGTCTTAAACCACGTGTTTCTTGTGTTTTAGACTTTCAGTTTTTTATACAAGACTGTCAAGTTATGGATCTAATTTTAGGTAGGTGCTGAATTATGAACTCAAAAAGTTCTTAAACAAGATTCTGATAGCTGTGTATGCATATGTTCAATAATGTTAACCTATTCTGGCTAGGGTACCTGAGGAACTTGTTAATGTTATTGGTTTTCTTTGAATTTTAGATTGAGTAGCTGAAACGATGTTTAATTGGATCAAAACTTTATTATCTTGCGATAGCCGATGGCCTGAAGTAATAGGCTTAAAGTGGTTTGCTCCTGTTGGATTTTGTGTTTTCTAGTAAATGAATGAGCTATTATTTGATGGTTTATAAATGATTGGTTTTATTTATCTTCTAATTTTTTACTATGTTTACATCTTCAGTATTGCGGATGGAGCTGGATATCCAGAGGTTTCTAAACAATGCTGATCAGCAGCATTTTGAGTTTCCACATTTCCCTTCATCGTATCTCAGACTGGCTGCACATCGAGTTGCTCAACACTATGGTATGCAAACAATGGTTCAGGACACTGGCTTAGATGGCCAGGGAAGTAAAATTCTGGTGAGAAAATTAGCAGAAAGCAAGTATCCTGT
>JASCZI010121262.1:18933-32676 GCA_036250425.1 Stylosanthes scabra | reverse complement strand
TAAACAGTTGGAAAATGATAAATCAGAGCACAAAAAAATTGTCATTAGACCTAGGCCTTCTAAAACTAGTTTAAATGAAGCCAATGAATCTGGGACAAAAGGAAATACTCTGAGAAGTGTGGAAGAGAGAAAGGAGGAATATGATCGGGCTCGAGCGCGTATTTTCAGTAGCTCTAGAAGCTTCGACTCAGGGGATACATCGTCACCAGTCGCTACAGATGTAAAAAATTCTCTCATGAATAAGGATGAGAATGAAGCTAGCAAGATCCCAACAGCTGATTCAGAAAGATGCAACATTGTCAGGGACATTAGTTCTACTCGAGTTGCCATTTTGCGTGACAGGGAAAAGGATCGAAGTGATCCAGATTATGATCGTAGCTATGGAAGGTCAGTTCTATCACTTCTTTTGGAATTCAGTTGAGAGATTTCCCAAAGTTGAATGCAAGGGCCACAATTGCAAATGCATGTTTGCTTTTGTGATTATGTTCAATTGTGGTTAATTAGAAACCACCTGCCTGTGAACCTTGTTTTTTGTTTTCTTTTTTGGGGGGGTGGGGGTGGAGGGAGAGAGTGCTGAACTGTGGGGTTCAAGAGTGGAAGTGGCATTTCCGTCATTTGGCTTGTTTAATGACACACTAGCTTTTTATTGTGATATTTACAGATCTGTCTTTTAATTTTCCCACCTAACAAAACAGTTCTTGTCATTTCACGATCAATAGTTTACAGTTTCTGTGTTGTGTTAACTTTGAATGCAATAGTTTACGTTTTTCTTTTGGTTACATCACAATTTGCCTATTTGTTAGATTGAAATGTGTTATTTATGCAGGTATGCTAGGAGTATGCCGACCTCTGCCATTAACATGGTGCCTTTCAATTTGCCGAAAGCTCAACCATCATTTGCTCAATATGATGCTGGTTTTAATCAGCTGGGCCAGATGCCACAGACTCAGGCTTCACTGGGCTATGGTCCTCCATCAAGCCCAATGATGAGTCCTTTTGCTGCTAATGCATTAAATCAGACGGCTAGGGATGTTGCTTATGTACAGTGGCCAAGTCCTGCAATGATGTATGCACATTCATACGACCAATTTAGGCATGCTGTTTTCCAGGTAAGCTTCAGTTTAATTTACTTAAGTTAGTTACTTGGTTTAGATGAATGATTTCTGTACTAGCTTTAAAATACTGATACTTGTTAGAAATAAATGTAATAAAATTGGATCCCGTTTAGGAGAAACAAAAGAACACAGGTTTAATTGCCTCTCAATTGTTTAAATTCGCAATTTTGTGCATAACATACTGCTCAAAAATTTGAACTTTAGGCCATTTTGATTATCCAATTTGTTCTGTTGTTTATTCAAATTGTGTTGTGTATTGACATCTTTCCATCCCAAATCTTCAAAATTTGGAGTTTTCATGATAATGCACTGCTATACATTTATTGAATCTTGTTTTTCCCATTTTATATTTTCACAATATATGCTTTTATAAATGCTGTATTATCATTCATCTGATAGGCTTTGTATCTGTATTGCAGGCTCCGTTTGGTCAACAGCCGTTGAGCTTTGACTATTCACAAAACTACTAGATGACATTTTAGGGGGGGAAGTTATGGATTTGGATGCAGAAGTTATGTTAGTGTGTTTAGTTGTTTCATGTTAGGTTTGTTCTTGAGTATTCTATGATTGACCTTTGTTCCTGTTGTAGTATGTCTTTGACTATCAGTTTTGATGGCATATACTAGTTATATGATTTGATATCTGGTACTTGTACTGTGACATTCTATATAAGATAGTGGATTACTAGACTTCAAATTTGTGATAAGGTTTCGATAGTGTGTGGGCCAAAGAGATTTACATATTGTTTTCCTAAATATAATCTTATAAAAGGTGGTGCTGTTAACGCGTTACTAGAAAAAAGAAAGCCAAATATCATTATTTTGTGCTTTTTATTCACATTAGTATTGGAAGGATGAGACTATTCAATTTAAGGGTTAATAGTAATTTACACCATAATTATTAATTGTGTAATAAAAAAGCTTGTAAAGCTATTATAAAAGAAAATATATTAAAAAGAATTGATGGTACGATAATGGAACATGACTCTGCAATATAAGTGGGTATTTTTAGCAGTGTATGTTTTGGGAGGAGTGGTGTTGGTGTTGGAATCTTGGGTTGCAGATGATGTTGATGTCAGAAAGAAAGCCCAAGTCTGAGAGTTAGGGCTTATAATTTGCATGACAAGTCAAAAGTGGCAATATTTGGTTGGTCCACTGTCATGTGAAGTGTTCCAAATTTGTTCATTATTTGTATCCACTTGAAGAAGCAACGTATATTTAACAGGATATCTGCTTCTGCTTCTGGTTATGGTGGTCCTCTTCAAATTCTAAGAATAACGCTTCTCCCATTAACGCCGCAAACATATATGTTATTGTACTTCATCTCATATTCTCATTTTCCATTTTATTTCATTTCTTTTTTTTTTCTCTTTTTTCTTTTTAAATTCATTTAGACTGCAATTAATTATTGTTTTTTGTTTGTGGTGCAAGTGAGGTATTTCTTTTGGGAAAATTTAAGTAGCCAACACTTTTTTCTTGTGTTGGCCTTACTTTTGAAATTAACCAACTCTCTTCTTTTTTGTACACTGAAAAATGTTGACATTCTAACATTTCCCTTTCTTTTTAGATTAATAAAATTCAATCTACCAAAAAGTAATAGCATGCAAATCTCACTGTCGAGTTTCACATTCAACTTTATCAGCTTTTTACTTTACAGACATTGTTTTTTCCGATAAGTACACAAATCACAAAATTTTCAAAGGGAGGTGAGGGACATTTTTTTTTTTCCGATAAGTTTACTAATATCACAAAATTCTCAAAGAAAGGTGAGGGACATTTTTTTTTCCGACAAGTTCACTAATATCACAAAATTCTCAAAGAAAGGTTTTTCCCGATAAGTTCACCCATCACAAAATTCTCAAAGGGAGGCGAGGGAGATTTCAAACACTTTTTATTAGAGTTTTACACCTTTAATCGCTCATGTATTTATATTATTTTATAATTTAATTTGATCCTTGATACAATATCTATATTTACATAGTATTAAAATTGACTTTTCATATTTGTTATACTACTTATTTTAAATAATAATAAAAAGACATTTTAATACACATTCTTTATACTACGTTTCAGTTTCCAAAATTCATTAAACTTGTGATTAAAAAAAAAAAAAAAGTTGAAAGCTTGGTGATATTGATGTGAGAATGTTAAATTGTACACTATTTGGTTGATTCCCTACTTTTCTTATGACGTAGCATATGGGGATAGATAGACCTATTTTTGCTTTTGAACTCAGTGCTCCTATATTCTATTAAGATCTTTAAGATAAGTAACTAACACAATTAGTTGATTTATCATAGAAACATCTTTATTTAAATTTAAAAAATGCATAAAATAATTGCCTCTTGACACAGCATTAGCGATTTGATTGGTGATTAGTGCAGCATATAGATTCTTGATTATCCGTAAGCGGACAAATTCCAATCCAAGTTTTGACAAATGCACAACGCCCATAGTTGGTGAGTGGTCACAAACTCAAATTAGTATCCTGTTTAGGTTTCTGCAGAAAGCGACTTTACACGAATATTAATCTCTCTTGTTAAATAAAATATAAAATATTCTGAGAGAATTTACTATCAAAAGCCAATAATTATCAAGGAAAAGGGGACAAAACTATATATTAATCGTAGCAGTTTTTATAAACTTGGGAGCAAAATTATACTAGTACTAGTAACTAGTAAGATTATTAATCTGGTATCAATAATTAGTACAAGTATGATTAGATGACTGTACGGTTAGTGGATCAAAATTAATCTCATTATATCAAAGCGTTTGGGAGATCATTCAATCAATGAACTAATCTTTCGAGGATTAAACTGGTGATTTACTTCAAAAGGGTGAAAATAGATATGGATTCATCAGTGCAAGGGGATAATCATAACATGATTGAAAAACAAAATGCATGAGGTAGGGCATCTGATATGAACAAAGACTAGAGTCTACGTCAGGAAAATAGTCCGGCCGGTTACTTAGCTTATGAAGAAAGCGTTTACTGCTCATTGTGCATCAAATTGAAGTTCAAGATTGCCATGGAAATACAATAATACATGTTCATAAGGTTTAGCAAAAATGACCCTATCATCATGCCCAAGTCAAAAGTTTCGTTTCTTTGAATCAGAGAATCATTAGGCTAAAGGTGAATTTGAGGTTACCTGCATACTATGAGTGTCAAAATCATTCTAACACTGAGCAAGAACTAGTTCAAAGTCCATAGGCATGAGTGAAAAGTTAATCTTATATTCTTATAGGCCGGGCAAAATCCACGGTGAAATGGTCTTAAACGGTAACAGCAACAGTTGAAACTTGAAAGCTCAAACATTGCAGAGCAAAATGTATGGCAATCATCAAAATTCTATATGAAACTAGAAAAGTGTAATCAACATTTACACATATTGATGTCAACCAATGATTTCTACTTTTTTGTTGTCATTCAAAACTATAAAAGAAGGCTAATGTGAACAGTTAGAACATTGTCCCTTGTAAGCATCTAACACACCGTATAGCAAAGATCATTGTAGTGATCAAATTGATGATCAAATAATAAGACTCACTGAGAGCCTGTAAGTACTTGGTACATGAGGGAATCAGGAATTAGTAAAAGAAATACACAGATAAGAAAAACATGAACTTATTGTTTTCATTTAAGCAGGGTAAACCTAGAAACTCAAAGAAACTAGTTTACTTGAGAGTTCGCCTGGCATATAGAATTTAACGCCACAAAGTAAGATTAGAATTTTAGAAGATTGCCTCACATCAGGCATTAAAGTCTTCTATATAGAATTAAACAATGTACAACTCACCTCTAAAGGACACATAACTTGACACCCAAGAAGACAAGTCTTCTTCTGCATTAGAGGCTCCCAGATTCAGTTGAAGAATTCACAACCAAATGCACCAATCAGATATGCTTCCATTTACCGATATTACGCATGTTTATTGCCAACCGCAGGCCATGAGTACTGAACTTGCCGCAATTCGCCCACTCCTGCCATGAATGCCTATAGAAAACTTCCCAAGAAGAAACAATGTGGTTTATACAGAGCTGCAGCCAATTCCCATAAAACTAATGATGGGATGAATCAACATAGAGGACCAAGTCTCAGCATCACACCAACCACTGATTCACACGAAGAGCTATATAGACATTGTAGCAGCCCCAAAAGTGACATCACGATGAACTTCAGTCACCAGAAGCCGGCACAGAACATACAGAATGCTACCAACAAGCAAGGTAATTACAGATGCATTTGTCACAGGAACAACACCATCACTAAGACACCTACCCCAACTATACCACAATGACTACTCATGCTTCTAGATCCAAAGAAAATGCCTACACTCCAATACCAATTAGTAACTCCAGGACACAAATTAACCCCCCCTAATTAACAACTAACACCCCCTTGCTTAACACCCCTAACAACCAAACACAAAATTACACCACCAAAAACAAAGGTAATTAAGTTGACCACTATATATAATAACTTTATTATATATAGAACATATCATCCAAATTTCAAATGGCTAAATTCAATCATCTCCTGTTGGAAAAAGAGTAAGAACCTTCCTTCCACCAGATGCATTAGCAGATTCCATGTCCTCTACATATCCAGACACACCTCCACCCATTCTATTGAATGGCTGCTGTTGATTCTGCGGCTGCTGCTGCTGCTGCTGCCTTGACAAGAAAGCATGCTCAAAGTGCCCATTCGGCGGCGACCCAAAATGCCCGGCCGCCTGCCTATGGAACTGCTGCTGCAGCTGGGCGTGCTGCATCGCAGCGGCACCAGCAGCTGCGGCAGCCATCTGGTGGTGGTGTTGCTGGTGGTGCATCGCCGGAACCGGCACAAACGGCAGGAAATGCTCCGAATTAGGCCTCCCGCCCGCTGCCGCGGCAGCCGGATGGAGGAAATGCGCCGGCACGGGGGAGCTGGCGAAGAGATGATCGGTGGCAGCATCGGATCCACCGCCACCGGCTCCTCCTCCGCCGGGTCCGGCGGCGGAGAGTCCCTGCATGCGCTTGAGGTAGAGGCGGTACTTCTGGAGATGGCTGGCGACGTTCTCGCGAGTTAATCCGTCAACGCTCATGAGCTGCATTATGGTCTTCGGAACGGCGTTCTTGATTCCGAGGTGTGCAACGGCGTCGACGAAGCGCTTGTGGAGCTGTGGGGTCCAAACAAGGCGAGGCCTCTTGAGGGTTCTGGCAGGCTCCTCGCCGGCGGCGCCGGAGCCGAGATCGCCGGAATCGGCGAAGTCGCCACCGGAGGAGGGTTGTTGCTGATGCGAGGGGGAAGGGTTTGAAGGTGGTTGTGGTTGTGGTTGTTGGTGGTGGTGGAGATGGTGGTTGGGGGTGGTTGGGGTGGCGGTGGGTGGCGCGGTTGGGGTGTGAGGGCTGGGGATGTCGAAGGCGATGGCAAGATCGGGTGTGATTAGGGTTTGCGATAAAGGCATGAGTTCCTCCGGCGGAGGCAGTTCATCTTCCCATCTGGCGAACCAGTTTGAATCTTCTTCCCTCATTTTGTTGTGTGTGTTTCCGTTACGGGGTTCACTGATTTTTTGGAAAGCCGAGATTTTTGGATGTGGATTATGAGTTTAGCTGAGGGGTCTTGGTTGTTTAAGATTAGATTAAGGGAATTAAATGGGAATTTTAATTCTGGTTTTATGTAATGAAGAAGAAGAAGAAGAAAAAGATAGTTGTGGAAGTGGTGGTGAAGGTGGATGAAGAGATTTTATTCTTTTCCTCTCTCTAGAATTTGAGAGAGACAGAGAGAGAATGAAGGGGGGAGATGGGAGACAGAAGTGAGGGAGGGAGGGAGGGTGGTGGTGGTGTTAGTGACGTTGTTGTTAGGGAAAGTGGTGAGAGAGTGAGAGAGAGGGGTTTTCGAGGTGGATCTTGTTTTCTTTTCTTTCTTTTTTTTTTTCACATTCTTTTTTCTCAGCTTTTTATTGTGTTTTATAGGTACTACTGTTGTTGCTGCTGATACTTTTCTAATAATGAATTTTATGATGGTAGTTTTTTTTTTTTTCCGGGATTTGGGGTCTTCATCTACTTGAGAGTGAGTGTTGCAAGATCTTATTATTTTTCCAGCTAGTTGGTGGTGCGTTTATCCCACGCTCCTCCGTGAATGGCCATGAGGCGATTACATTAATATAGAAATGTAGAATAGATTTTTTTTGTTGGATATTGCTTATTACGGATTTTCTATTTAATTTTTAATTTAAGTGTATAAAAAGTCAAATAACCTATCTCAATCCTTAGAATGATTTATGGAAGAAATCTCAAGCCTTAAATTCAGTAGCATTAAAAGCTATTGAGGTACTAACTTTATTATAAAATTTATTTTAAAAAAAGATGTTGATTTTCTGAAATATTTAATAGTTTACCATAATAGTAGTCAAGATTAATGTTAGAAAAGGTAAAAAAAAAATATAATTAGAGGATCGTGGCATTAATTTAAATGGGAAAATTTTATAAATGTAAATAAAAATGGGACAAATTGTCAAACAAAAAAATTAAAAAAGGATAAACAAAAAGAAATTATTATATATTTATGAGACAAAATTTTAAGTAGACTACTTGAATATAATTTAACAGCATATTACTTTATCTTTTAATTAAGAAATTAGGAGTTTCATTTAATTTTAGGAAAAAGTATATTTATGCTAATTTTTAAAAAATTGTATAAATTTGTCCCTGATTTTTGTGAAATACTTAGTAATTTTTAACTTTCGAAAAAATAGTATAATTATACCCTTTGTGAGTTTGACTCGGCTAAAAAACAAAACTTTCAATAGAATTCCATACAAAATTACTCACATGATGGATTTTTAGTAGCTACATAAGCAATTTTCGTTTTTTTAGCCGAGTCAAACTAACAGAGGAGTATAATTGTACTTTTTTTTCTGAAAATCAGGGGTTATTAAGTATTTCACAAAAGTCAAACGTGAATTGTACAATTTTTAAAACGTCAGAACATAAACATCCTTTATATAAAAATATCTTATGGCCAATTTTTTGTCTTAGGTTAATTAATTTAAAATGAATAAATTAGTCATTTTTATTTATTCATACTATTTTTGTTGCACTGATATGTTAATTTTTGGAACATATTAGTATCGAGTATGTACTAAATATGGGTACTCAAATAATACGACTAAGTGCGTTTGGATACGTATCATATCAGAAATATTTTTTGAATACTTTTGGATACATCTCAAGTATGTTTTGGGTAAAAAATAAAAAAAATAAATAAATTTTATCAATTTTGAATTAAATTTTTTTCTTATATTACTAAGATATAATATTATTATATATATTAATACTATCTATTTGTAAATGATTTCAAAAAAATCAAATTTGACAATTCACATAGATTTTTAAAAGCCACTCTCAAAATTATGTTATTTTGAGTAAATTTTTTTTATTTTTAACTTCTTTTTATTCTAAAATTTCAAAATTTAATAAGTTAAATTAACTATTTAAATTTTTATTTATAAATAAAATCTTATTGAATTAAATTTAAAATATATTATTTATTTCTTATATATTTAATAGATTTATTTATTTATTTATTATATATATTACATACCGTATTTTATTTTTTTTAAAAATTTTCATATTTGTTACTCATATTCGTATCGAGTATTATATTCATGCAATATAGCATATTGTATTTCAAAATATTCTAAAGAAAATATAAAACATGTGATACACATGATTTAATTTAGTTTCAAAATTACATTTTGTTAATTTCTCAAAGATTGAATTGAATTGTCAAATATAATATTGAGAACTAAAGAAAGAGTTATCATATTGAAAAAGCAAAATTAAACACTGTAAACAAATAATCATCAATCATTTATTTAAAAGAAGATGATAAGCAAATTAGCATGTGGGAGAGATGGGGCCGGCAGTGGCAGGAACTGAAGCGCGTGAATTGCAATGCTACATAAACGAGGTTGTGGAAAGTTTATTTATTTTTTGAGTACAATAAGGATGGAATTGTACGGGCCTGGGATAGAGTTGAGATCAGATCAGGAATGAATGAGGAGAGAGAAAGAAAGAAAGTTGCAAAGATTCTTCACTTTGTGTGATTTCTTGTTTTGGTGTCTATATAGGGAATAATTTGAGCTGTTCTTTGCCTGTGTTCGAGGATATCAACAGTTACAAAGACAAATTTTAGATTTGACTCAATAATTTCAATTAGCTTATGTATCATGCATCTATGAATTAAACCCAATGTATTCACTCTTATTTTTGCCTTTAAATAATTAATTATTACCAGTAGAATTAGGATTTATAATTCACATGCATGACGGAAAAATAATGCACAAAAGGATCAATTAGCAATAAGTGTAACTAATAATTAATTATAAGTGTTTACTACTCAAAACAAGGAAGATAAAACATTGATAAATGAATTTTTTTTTCCCTTTAGATTGATTATTATATATGGTTGATTTAATTTAAATATAGTAGCATTTATGAATTTTTAATATATATATTTATGTACTGTCACATCACATATTTAATTTTTATTTATAAGAATCTATACTAGTTGTCTAATGACATTCAGATAACATTTATTATATATAATAATACTCTTATACTTATCTCTTTATTCTATGTTAATAAGTTATTTTTACTTAAATTATGATAAGGTAAAATATATTAATTTATGAATGTGTTAAAAAAAAAACCTTATTACCAACATAAAATAAAGTAATATTTATAAACTTTGATGTGACCTCTTTCATAATCTATAAATATTATATCTATCTCTTGAAAAATATAAAATATTAAAGATTATGTAACATTTTATTTTAATTATTAATTTTAATTATAAATTATTATAAAATATATATTTAATTAAAATTATAATATTTTCATAAGTATAATTCTATATAATGTAAAAAATTATCCAAGTAGTTGAGGGAAGAATAGCTAGGAAAAAATAAAAAATTAAAAGCATGGATGATAAAAAAAAAAAAAAAAAAAGTGATCGGATATAATAATATTATTTTGTTTTTGCTTTGGAATTGGAAAAGAGAAAGCAGGAAATGCCCAGAAAGGAATTGAACTGATGAAAGTGGGATACCTGTTGGACGCAGATATCGATTTTATACCCTCAATCACACACTGCACTAAACAACACTAAAGTTCCAAACACTATACACATCAAACCTTGCAGACTTGTCGTTCTAATATTGGCAATCAATTACTATTACTATGAGAAAAAGCCAGAAGGAGATATATAATTATTAGCTGTTTGTTTAATATTAAGTTAAGGTTAGAATTAATATAAACGTGATTTGTATTCCTAAATTATAATAATATTTTAAATTAGTTTCAAAATTATTTTACTCGAACATTTTAAGAACAAAATTTTTTAATCATCAAATTAATTTAACACGTTGAATTTTAGTAAATTGTTAAACAAATTTGTTTTTATCCTTATTTAATAAAAAAATATCAGTCCAATAAAATTTAAAAAACCAATTTAAAAGTTAAAATTTATTAAAAACTAAAATGTCTTATTAAAATTTTTAAAAACTAATTAGAATAATAGTTGAATTCCAACTTGAACTCTTATCTTAAATAAGGTTTGTAATCGACTAATTGTGAATATAATACATAAAATAATGAGTACTTAGAAACACTTAAAAAAAATGCTTATATATAGAGGCACAATTATTGTCCCTAGAAAGGGCATGTTTCCTCGTGCAACATTGGCAAGGGAAGTGATGGACCAATTGAATCAAAGTAATATGATAAGAAGGGTATCCCCCATGTGATACCCATGTTTGAACCCTTCAATATACCCAATATCATGACAGGTGTATCTCTTCTATTATTAATGCATTGTGCTTTTATGACTTAAATACCCTTTGTCTAGTGCTAAGTACTACCCACTAGCCTTTTTCTAATTTCTCCTGTCCAATCCAATCCCAATCACAATCCCAATCCCAATCCCACCCCCACCCCCAACCCTTTTCTTTTCCCCTCACCACCATTCATGAAAAAATTTGGAGCACCCTGCCTTCATGTGCAATGTTGGCCTTTCCTCAACAGAGAAAGTTGGACACTTCAACAGTTCAATTGTGTAAATAAATAATAAAAAATGTTAATTACATTACATGAGAACAGTTTGATATAAAAATAATAATTAAAAATTATCAAATAACTTTACATATTTAATTAAATTATTTGATATAATACACATCAATATTTAAACTACTTTTTTCATATAAAATCATTTTGTATGAGTAATTACCTAATGAAAATGTTTAAGCACTCAAACATTGAGTATCCTTCTATTGGTACAATTGCCACCTTTGACTTTGAAGACCAGATCACATCAAATAAATAAATAAATAAAATTACAGGAGGGACAAAAATATATATAAAAGAGTTTAGAGCAAACAAAATACTCACTGAATTAGAAGATGTTGACTCAAATGAGTTTTTTTTTTTTTACTAAGAACACAGAAAAGAAACTAAGGAGAGGCAAAGGCCATATCCTTTAAAAGCAACTCTTCTAGGACGCTACTCGAGTGGAGCCATTCTACAAAGGGTTGATTATCTCTAGCAGCCTGTTTGGCCAAACAATCTGCTACTGAGTTCGCAGTCCTCTGAATGAGATGAGTTGATCATTCCTCTTGTTAGAAGTGGATCAAACGAGGGAAGAATGTCGAAGAACAAGAACTAACGCTTGGTGAAAATTTATAAATATAATATAAGATGGTAGAAAGTCGAAACTTAAGGGAGTTAGATTGCAATAAAATAATAACACAAGTTTAACTACTTTTCGGTACTGATGCATGCATAGATAAATGGGTATTCGAATTGTGTATCGGACTATTGGCGAATGGCGACCATGCAATTCTGGGTGAGAATGGTCAATTATTCAATAACAACGACTAAATTAAATTACAATACACGTATGTGGATGATCTGATGCTATGTCAAGTTGCCAACAAAGTTTAACATAAAATTCAAAGCAGATATTCTGAATCTTTAGCTAAATGAATGTTTGAACTAAAACAACGTCATCATTACAGAACCAAAAATATATTTTGAATTCATCTACATGATGTGACGATACCTGTAGTGGATGCAAAATTCTCCAGCACCAGCAGCAGAGACTGGATAGCCAAAAATAGTAATATGTACACTTATCTGTCAGCTAAGTAGTTTTAGTTACAAACATGTGTAGCAGAGAGTCAGAGACTAGTTGAGAAAAATGAAATGATGACTCACAAATATAGATGGCAATTTTCCTCAGGTAACAGGACCACCTCTCAGATTTATAAAACACTGATGCAAGCACAACTTCCAAATGAGACCATAACGACTAATAAGACAGTGATTCAGTCATGGGGTTTCAGACAAAACTGGGAGGCATCATATCAGGCATGGCTCTTAAACGTGTCTTTTTTCCCCCACATTTTTATCAATACCTTACACCTATGGTGGTGCACACATTCATCCACATGATTTTGCCTCAGCAAATGAACCCAGCAGCAGGCATATGAACACAGGCTTCATCAAGTCAGTTTGCAAAAAGAGGATTCCCATGATTAAGATTGCACTATGGCTAACCACTTGGTGTCGTCCGCAAATAAAGAATGACTGCTGGAATAGGAAGGAACAATGCGCAATATTTTAGGACCTTCCTGCTCATCAAAGTAATTTTAGAGGGAGGGAAGGAGAAGATAATTAGTCATGACGTAAGATCTAAAACAATCAGTTGATGTTCAAGTGCGACATTCTTTTGGCTGAATGCAGGCAAAACCCAAAAGAAACTAAATATGATGAGCTAAACATTGTCATAATAAGAGCTTTACCGAATGTTGAAGGAAGTATATCCACTTTTGTGCGGCATGTCATCAAGATTTATATCACAGCTGCGAACAGCCCTTTGAAACTTTGCTGACAGCTTCTGGTAGGACTGTACTTCAGATGGCTGGCCCTGATTGATTGCCTTCTTCAAATGCTTCATTGTTATAACTGAAGCACCAAGGTTCTCCTGATAACATCACAGTAAATTTAACAAATAAAAGTTACAATGTTATATGAAGACAAATCCATCAGAAATCATGCGAAGTACAAACCTCAATTGCTGCAACGGCTGCCTCTCGACATATCAGTGATATATCAGCTCCAGTATAACCATCTGTGAGGCTAGCAAGTTCTTTAATGCTAACATCAGCTTCGCATGGAATTTTATGCAAATGAATGCGAAATATATCTTCTCTGTCTCTCTCATTTGGAGGTCCAACATAAAGCAGGCGATCAAAGCGTCCTGAAAAATCTTCCTTCAGTTACTTGAACCTGACTAAAACCATTCAAGAAACTCACCCTCCTTTGAGGATGCTTGTGCATATACTTGACTGGGTATAAAAAGCACTGCGTACCTGGTCTTAAAAGGGCAGGATCAATCTTATCTGGCCTATTTGTAGCAGCTATGACAGTGACATTTACTCTCTGATGCAGACCTGGCATAAATGATTTTGTCAAAACAAAAATATGATCCCCACATAAAAGCTAAAATATTCCTGAAAATGTTATTTCCTGCTATTTGCAAAGGTTGAATATCAGCCAAAAAGTAATTTACTAGTTTATGCAG
>JASCZI010121262.1:6278-17172 GCA_036250425.1 Stylosanthes scabra | reverse complement strand
GAATTTCAGTATTCTGAGAAAGATTGTGATAATGTGTCCAACATGATCTTTTAAATCATGCTGCTCCAATTAATAGTAGTTATATTTTAGGCTTGGAGAGAGAATTTTTTAGGAAGCAGCATTTCAACTCTTAGGCTCCCATGAGTTTACTTATATATACTGTCAGTAGGTTACACATAATGCAAGCTCTAAATCTCAATAAACAGCTCATTGACACGACTCAGTTATATTAAGGAGAAACTGGGATCTGTATTTATTTTATGAAAGAAACACACTAGATGCTACTCAGGGAGACAATATCTTAATGCCTTACCAATTTCGATTTCTTTGTCAAATCTTCCAGGTCGTCTGAGAGCCGGCTCAATATGATCAGGCCTGTTGGTGGCAGCAATTACAAGTAACCCTTCGGTTCTACTAATTCCATCCATCAAATTCAACAATGTTGCAACCATTCTTTGAGATAACTCTTCACTTCCATCTTTTCTTGCAGGGGCAATTGCATCTAATTCATCAATGAATACCTGTAACATAGATCCCATTATTCAATATACAAGAATCATTGACCACAATGATATCAGGTTGAAATAAACAGAGATATCAGTATAAAGATAGAAATCAACCACAAATAGTGGAGTTCTGTCCATACATTGAACTTGGGCAGATTCATACACACTAAGAATGGAAAGTGATCATCGCTTTCAGATATTTTCAGATTATTCCAAAATTTAAATTCATCAAGTCAAATATGCTTTAATCTCATCTCTGTGTTTTCTATATTGAACTGTTCACAGCACAGAAAATCTTATGGAAACCCAAAAGTTCCTGTATTAATTCCTTATGACCACCAGCCAACAATTTAACAACAGAGTTGCAAAGCCTTATCCTACTAAATGAGGTCAGTTACATAGATCAGCCAACAACATTACATCCTATCATGAAACATGTATGTACTTAGCATATTTAACAAAGCCCCAAAACTTTAGAGAAATTATAGCTATAAGATTAATATTAAGACTTCAATGAAAAAGTTCAAAAACCAATATATAGCTCAAAAGATATATATGAAGATCAATACAATATCTAAAATAGCTTAACAATACACACACACACACACACACGCACAATATCTAACATTATTTCATAAATGATAAAACACAAACTGTGAAATTAGGAAACACATTCTTTGGGGAAAAGAAATCTAACCACAGCAGGTGCAGCTTGAATTGCTGAATCAAAAACATCATGCAATGCTTGCTCACTTTCCCCAAAATATTGGGTGACAATTTCAGGTCCATTTATTTGAAACAATTTAACCCCAACATCACGAGCACATAATTGAGCCAGGGAAGTCTTCCCTGTACCAGGTGGACCATGTAGAAGAACTCCTCTTGTGGTACGCAAACCAAAGCTACATTTTAAAAAGGTGAAAATAATAAGTTTGCTGAATTGCATTTACAAATGCTAGAACCAAAGGAAATCTATTGCAAGGAGGGCGGGGGAAAATGATTATCTATAATGCATTGTATACTCAAAAGTCAAAGAATGCAATATATAATACATACCTTGATAAAACATCTTTTACTGATGAAGAAATTATATCCTTTAAAACTGTATATTCTTTAGATAGACCACCCAGTTTGGAAATATTATCATATATGCTAGGATTAGCAACCTTTGCTTTACATTTTTCACTGGGTAAATCTGTTTGAGTTGGCTCTTCAGATGCTGCATTTGATTCCAAATATAAAAATACCTTTGTTTCACAATTGACAAATATTGCCTCATTCACATTTTCTGCTACATCAGAATCCTCAAGATACAAATTACTGATCCCATTTGAAAAATAATTATCAGCTCTGTAAGCTGGTGCCTTTTTGGCTCCTATCACTTGGAAAATGCACACTTCTGAAAACATTGGTACAGAGACAAGATTGCCTAGCAGTAAATATCGAGAAAATAACCATGAAGTTGCACATGCCTCAAGTAATTTTTTGGAACTTTCATCTCCTAATGCATCTATAACATTGAATGAAGCCATAGATTGACTATTCCGAATGGGCATACTTGACGCTGAATCTTCAAATCTTGGAGAAGACAACACACTAGCATTAGAAAACTTTGATCCATTAGAAGGTGTGCTAGGAGATGCAAAAATATCATTGTCTGATTGGACATGGGATTTCATCATAGAGGCAGAGTTATTAATATCCAATTGAAATCCATCTTTATGAGGAGAAAACCGAAGATACAATTCCTTGCAATTATATACTAAGAGACAATTACTTTCTGTAGAATGCAGTTCATTGCTCCCATTTGCAAGAGCAGATAAGTACTGCTTCTGTACTGGGTAAACAAACACTATTGTACCCAAAGGAGGACACCCCATTGTACAAGAAATATTTGAGGACAGACGTACTCCATTCTTCAAAACCTATGTAACATTGTAAGGGTCACAATGTAAATCATTTGGCACAGATAGATATATGGTTATACATTATATGAACCCCGTCATTATAGTGAAAGCCACTATCTACCATAACTCAAAGGAGTGAAAAATCAACCTTAGCATCCTATTTATGTTTTCCAAGATTTGTTAAGATTAATATACAAACAAATAAATCACCTAAGGTAAATTACTAGTTACTAATTAAAATAAGTTCAAGTTTAGCATCCCATTTTCTTACTGGTGCTCGCAGTTGAGCAAGTTTCAACTCAGCTAAGAGAATTACTACAAAAAAGGATTTATCAATTTTACCTTCTTTGCATGAAAGAATCTAACAAATAAAATAAAATGGTTGGCAATTAGAAACTAGGCAGACAAACCTTGGTAGAAGGGAAAACAGTTGCAAGCACAAAGTAATTCCCCGTGGCATCATCGTTCAACGTCTTCCCAGTTTCCAAGCCGTAGCAACTAACACATTGATCAACTAATGACTGGAGAGGATTCATTTGCTCACTTGTTTTCATTGATGAAGCAATTGACACCTACGATAATGATTGTCGCATCATGTATGATAAAACATAAAACCTTTCTCAAAACATAGAATAACACATGATCAGAGAAGGAGGAAGAAGAGGAGAAAATGATTACCGAAACAAGAGTACCAGGGGCAAGAGAAGAGGAAACCATGGCAGGCTCGGAGAGCCAGATTCTGGAGTCCCTGGAATTAGGCCCATTTTCAACGGCGGAGACTTGGGCGACGAAGGCAGATGGTCCGATGAACGAAGGGTACCTTCGAGAAGCTTCTGGAAGGCAGAGAGAAGCAGCGAGGTCGGTCTCGACGTCGGGGCGCGACGGCGTTCGAGGAGGAGGAGTAGCGGGTGGTGCAGCAGCTTCGGGCTTTGACTTGGAATGCTTCTTCTTACTGGAACTCGAAGAAGGCATTTTCTCTCTTGAAATTGAAGTGATTCCTTAACCCCTCTTTTTTTCTTTCAGGGTTTTAGCGTTTGCCTTCTTCGCGCTTCATCGCTATGTTTTTTTCTTTTCTTTTCTTTTCTTTTCTTTTCTTTTTCTCCATGTAGTTCAAGACTCCTTTTTGTTTTTTTTAACTCAAATTTTGTTTTTGGTATTTTCTTTTTTTTTTGGACTTGGTTTTATGGTATATAAATAATATTTTTTGGGTATTTTGGGTCTCGTTAGTTTTTGTTTTATACTTTGGGCCTTGGCCCTCTTTCAGCCAAAAATAATTTATGCGAAAAGGTGGTTGCATTTCAAATCCGAAAAAAAAAATAGTTGCGTTTGATAAACTGAGAAAAAAATAAAGAAAAAGAAAGGAGAGAACAACTAAAGAAAGTAAGAAACTTGCAACTCAATCAACTATTGTTTTGTTGAATCCAAACTCGTCCTTCTAAGATCTAAGATAACGAATACAATAACAGATGGTTATTGCCCAAGTAACAACAATAACAAATGGTTATTGCCAAATTCCCCCCACCATACCACATAAAAGAAACACTACTACTCTTCTCTTCTTTATCTGCTGCTTCGTTAATTTTTGTTATGGTCAATATGTTGAGCCAGAAGAGGCAGAAGAAGCTTCAGGGAGAAGATATTTAGCAGGTGGGAGCACAGCAACTGCACCTTTCTGTGGATCTGAGTATTTTCTGTACACAACCTTCAACTTCCCATTCCCAGCATTCAAGTGAAAACTCACTAGCAGCCTAGCACAATCCCTGTGTTGTATAACAACAACAAACAAAAACACAATTAATTAAATTAACAACAGTATTAAACCCCTAAAGACAAATAATATTGTATGTACTTACATAAGTTGTTCTTGTGTGTAACCGGTGTGTAGCTTAAGTGTGTCATTCCAAAGGGGTGTCTTGTTAAGTGTGCATCTTGCTGCAAATACTGCTGAGGCCGCAAAAATTGATGGACAGTACATTAAGGTTTCATAATGCATCATTCCCAACTCAGATAGAAAGTGTGCCATGTTCTCCAGCTGTGGTAAATTTAAAAGAAGAATAATTATTAGACATACTATTATTAGTACTAAGAAAAAAAAGAAGAAGAAAAATGAATTGGGTGCCATGGCATATTGTGTCACATACCTCCTGATCTGGAACTGAAGCCTTGATGAAACGAACAAGGAAAACAAATGGTGTAGGCACAGTCAAAGTCCATTCCAGCTTCCCCAATATGAGTTTCTCCATGACAAGAATCTGTTCATGAGTGTAAGCTCTATCTGAGAGGCACACAAAGTCATTCACCTCCGGGGGCCAGATTTCTTCATACTTGGATGCCATGAGCATGGCACTGATCCCAACCAATTGGAGTTCCCTCCTTGGCACAGTCTTCACTGCTAAGAACCTATCAATGATGTTGATGGTAAGATAAAGTGTCTCAGTAGAGAGTTCAAACTTGGTGTGCACATCTGTGAGCCAATCAACCAATATGGCTCTCATCTTTACATTGATCTCTGGCTGTGAGTCTATGTAATCATGTGGACGGCTCTCATTCTTCATTATTCATCAATCACCACATGCATATTATTATAAAACAATATTAGAATCCTATAAATCCTAATCCTAATATAAATAAACACTGAAGGGAATATAGTAATCCAATCATGTTGGTTACCTCAACTTCCTTATAGAACTTGTAGATGTCTTCAATGTATTCAACAGCAGCAAGATGATTCTCTAAATCAGCTGCATCGATGTCAATAATCTGCTCCTTTGGTTTCTTAGTTATACCACATGCTGCCTGCAGTGATAATAAACAGAACTTTTAAATAAACAGAAACATGATTCAGAAAATCAGAATTCTTTTCTTTTTCTTTTTTCCCAATCTACCTTGCTTCTGGCTGTGAGGACTGAAGTAAGTGTGTGTGATTTCTTCTTGGAGTTGGCATCTGCTGCTTCCTTTTTATTCTTGTTCACAGGCTTGTCCTTTGGTATCTCCTTCTCAGGGCTTATGTCAATGACTTCCACGGCTTCAGGTTTTGGTTTTGCAGTTACATTCCTGTGAGCAGGCTTTGGTGCACCCCTTTTTGCAGCAACTGCGACTCCTTCAGGAGCAGGTCCACCCACATTAGCACATACCTGTTTCTGCAGAACATAACAAACATTGAATCAATCATTCTATCAATGACTTCAACATACAAGATATGGTGTAATAGAGGAAGTTGCTTTTACCTTGTTGTTTTCAGCTGCTGCTGCTGCTTGCGCATTGGCAAGAAGTTGTGCACAGAAACTCCTAAAAGAATCACAAATAAGCAAAATTAAAATTAAAAGAATTTTTAAAAAGTCTTGAAATTTTATTCTCTTGATCAAGAATGTGTATTATGTGCACCTTGTAATGGGGCGATTAGGCTTGACCTCTACACCTCTAACAGTGACCAAATTTCCGATCTCTCCGAGGGCCTTTCGGTTTCCGGCACCGTTCTTCTTCTGCTGCTGTTGCTGCTTCCCTCCTCCCACGATTGCATCCCCTACAAATTGCAAATCATCTATCCCATTAACCAAAGTTTCATACTTCGAATCTTAACCTTTCCAGATCCCAATAGTTTTTTGCATTCAATAACTCCTAACTAGACAGATACAGAAACAAGATTTGAAGAAACGAACAAGAAGGAAAATAAAGAAAGAAACACGCAGAGGAACAAACGACGAATGGAGAACGACAAGATTATAGTTAAAAAGGTTCGTGATTTAAAGATCAAACAAAGATACATACCTCTTGCTTGTTGAGGAACGATGGGTCTTGAAGCCATTTAGAACACTTTTCTTTTGTCTTGACTCTTGAACTTAAAAATGAACGATTCTGTGAAGAATCAAATCAAAATCGACAAAGAGAACGCACACACCGTTGTTCCTTCTTTCTGCGTTTTGCTTAGAACCAGTGCGCCCTCTCTCTCACTCTCTCTCCCCCTCCCTCTCTCTCTCTCTCTCTCTCTCTGTGAAAAATGAAAATGAAGGAATGACGAAGGCAGTGAGAAAACCCTTCTCTTTTGAAGCTGCACGAAGCGCCGATTCCCGCTTCAACGGTCGAATTTTTTCGTCGCTCTTTACCGTTGGATCTCTTAAGATTGATCGGACGGTAGGAGCGTTGCTTTGGACAATTGTAGCCGTTGGGTTTTCAAAAACAAAGGCATGGGTATACCTTAAAATAATACTGCTAGCAGTATTCGGGGGAAAAAGAAATAATTAGGGAAAAAAGAATTAATTATATATATAGTTTTTTTATTTTTTTGAAACAAAAATACGTGACACCAAAAATGAAAAACGAGTTTGGCACTTGGGCAATAAGAAATTCTCGTTAGGAAAAATTTTATCACCTGAATTAAAGGTTTTATTAAAAATTTTAATTTTAATAAAATACTATTTCTTTTGGTTTCCTTATTTATTACACTGGAGATACCGTTTCTCACTTGTCTAAAAGCAGACAATGCAAAATCCGCAAACTAAACCCTAAGAAACAGCCATGAAAAAATAAAATTCATGATTTTCTTTTAATATTTTAATTTAGATTTTAGCTAATCTATGCATTAAAAACACATGTTAAAATTATAAATTAACAAAATTTTATTGAAAAAATAAAAAATTTAAATTTTCAATGTATTTATTTTATATTCATTAAATACAAACTTTTAAAACATTTCATTAATAACAAACTTATGCTATGCGTGTTAGCTAAACCCTTTAATTTATTTTGTCATTATAACGCCCTTTAAATTCATTATCACTGCTCTTCGAGCATGTTTGGCAAGTTGGGAACAATTAAAATATATATTAGAAATTTTGTTAAATTACTATCACTGTGTGACTGTGTCCTTTCAGTAGCTTAAATTATTGGCCATATTGGCCTGCAGAAGATCCCGTGCTTTTAAGACTCATTCTTCAAACTTCAAAGCTCTGATTTCGATAGGGTCAAATGTAAACATGCCAACGTGCTTTTGATTTCTGTTATTTTGTTCCACATAGTGCTTCATTCGGTGTCTAATGAAATTTTACCCCATTTTTATTTCCATCTTTGAACAGCATTCGTTAGAGTTATCAATCGCCATATTCGCCAGTCATTTGTTTTTTTTTCCTTTTCTTACCAATGTTAGTTTCAATTCCACGCCCAGGGCTCAATAAATAAATTAGCAACCAAATTTATGAGCATAGTCATGGAAGTAATAAGCAATTAGCCACAATGAACAAATGAACTAATGATAAAGTTGAGTTTGTTACAACATGATTAGGCAAACAAAAAAAAAACATGCCTAAAACAATGCAACCCCAATTAGTGGGTCAGAAAAGAAAAACCCATTACAAAGCTGAAATCATATCCTTCACCAACAAAAACAAAGCACACATGTATACTCACACCAAGAATATGATAATAATAATAATAATACTCACTTCTTTGCTGAAAACTCAAGTCAGTTAAATTTACTCCTACACTAGATCATCTGGACCAGCAAGCACAACCTGTTAAAGAAATTCCATTCTCTATCTTTAGGACAGTATGCAAACATATGAATGATTAGCTAATCAGGTAAGAGAGAAAAGATGCTTACATTGCAATCAAGAGCATGTTTCCTAGCAACCATAATGGCTGCGTTTCTGTCTCTCTCCGACTCGAAGGTTAATAAAAACGAGAGTCCCTTTCTCGCTTGCCAAAAAAGTGTCTTTGCTGCATTACTGGCATCACCTCTAACTCCGCATAGCTTTAGGTGAATAATATGTTAGTTTAACATATAAACCAGATAAGGAGCTTAAAAGGTGAAGAATCTAAAAGTAAAATAGCCAATGCTAGAACAGTACCTGCATTGATGGAGAGTAAATCTCTCTAGCTTTTGTAATCCAACCTCTACATAGCTTTATCCGCATTCTCCCCACATTGAATGAGTGAGTAGAATGTGATGAGTGATCTTTTCCATTCATCTGAGAAATAACTACCTGGATAATACAAAGAAAGATGTTATGTTGACAGAGACAAGTTTGAGCAGAAAACAGTGTGTTCTAATGCCATATTAAACTAAATGACAATTTCTATAACGAATGCTTTCAGTTTATAACTTTAGTAATCTTTTCTGACAGGAATGGTTAAAACTACTGAGTGTGAAAAGGCTTAGATAACATACATTAAAATCGGTATTAGATTTTCGTAGAAGTGTATCCACATGGCTTCCGAGTCCTGAAACTGGTACACACAAAATAGGTCGATGTTAGCCTTTCTTTTCTAGATTTAGATGCATCCCGAAACCAATAACAAAAGATGAGGCCATAAAAAACCAACCAGTTTGAATGGGATTAGTTGTTAGTGTGAGTTTCTTTCCATTTGAGACAACATCAACTTGTAAGATTCTCCCAACATCAAAGGGATCAGGAGCATATATTGATCTGTTTGCACCTGAAAAATATAGGCAAACAAGCTTCAAACAATATAACAATAATCTAAAGGATAAGCAAAGAGGACGTTACAAAATTGAAATAACATGTATATAATTCAACATGAATGTTACAAACATAAAGGGTGTGAGATACCTGAAATAACCTCCCTCCAGCTACCTTCAGATGACAAGCGATACCATTGAAATGAACATCTTGAAATTTGTGGTACTGCATCTGAGCAAGGCTTGACACGCAAGTATGAGCCCAAAGCTTCAGAACCATCTAACTTGTATAAATGATTTTTGTTCTCCTCGGTCATCTTGGTCATTGTTAGCTGGAGTGAAACAAATTAAGTTATTGCAAGAAAGGGAAGTGATATTAAAGTTAATGGTTGAAGGACTTAGGGAAACAGTTAGTTAAACAAGTAAAACTAGATATTGACAAACCTCCTTCTGAAGCTTAATTGAAAATATAGATTTTTCTCGAATTTGATCCCTTAGAGCACGGAGTTCATATTCCATGGCCATCACCTGAAATCATCACAAAGTTAGTGTAAAAAGTCAGTTTCATTCTCCCCACTTCAAACAATATTCAAATACTGTAGTTTATTGGAATTTAAGACTATAGCATAAGATCATAAGAAGTTTCATAGTCTTAAAATTGATGTCCGATACAAGTAGCTGCGCTGTAAGCAAAATGACTTGATGTGTAGAATTGGAAATCATAATAGATATAGGATAAAGGTATGACACTTAGTAATATATCTCTACACACAAAAAATAACTTTAAAATTTAATAAATATTCAGATATGCTTTAGTCTATTTTACAAGAAGCAAATAAAACTTCAGCCTTTGCAAATTAATAGCCAATAAGTAATTGTTATTGCTATAGAATGGAGTAAAATGGAAGGAAAAAAAAAATCCACCTAAACAGCTAAAGCAGCAAAAGCAAATTAACCTTGAATGGCTGATGCAACAGTTTGATTCTTCTAGCCTCTTGAACTTCTTCTACTAGTCCATCGACATCCTGATAGTAAAGAACAGATAGTGTAAATTTTCAATACTCAAATTATCAATGAGGAGATAATATTAACATGTATAGTTGAATCTTAAGGGATTCAAAGGATGATAATACTTTGGCAGAAGTGTCCTTTATAAAGAATGAGCCCCCTCTTTCTTTCCTAAAAATTGCATCAGTAATTCTTTCTTAAACTGTGATAGATGACTCTTTCATAAACATAAAGTATTATTTAGTACAACTAAATACCACTACACCCATAATTGTATGCTCAAATAGCATCTCTAAATTTTCTCTCTTGATGGGGGAAAGAAAGAATGTCTAACCTGTGGTTTAGAAGCTTGGGAAACTTTTTCTTGTTCCTCAAGGGCCTCCCCAATTCTCAGCACCACTGCCCTAGCACTCTCAATTTCAGCACAAGCAAAAGACTTCTCTTGATTAACCAACTTTTTAGCATCTTCAGAAGCCTGTAGAACAAATATGGATTCATATTTTGAAAAAGAATCAGCATATTTTAATGGAAGAACCAGAAAGATTTCACCTTTGAAATCCTTGGGGAATAAAAAGGAGCAAGAAAATTAATAGCGAAATAGAAGGAGTTTGAGTAAATCATAACCATAAGCTTGGATGGAGATTCTATAGATCTATAACAATATAAGAGAAGTGATTACATATCAAAGCCGACCTGTTTGAGAAAGTTTGCAAGCTTCTTCACTTCAAACTTTTCTTGAATCAATTCTCCTTCATTTTGAGTCAATTTAACAGCCAAAGCTTCCACCTGTAAATTGTTAATAAGTATGAGTACTAAGTATTAGTAGCATACATTGAATAAGAAGAAATGAAGGCTTTTCTCATGCACACTGAAATAGCATCCAAAGAATATGTTACAAAATGGTAGGGGGCAATGGAGGTCTGGTCCACAACAATAGCCCGAAATTTAAAGAATCTCAAAGGCTCAAGTAAGTTCATGGATCCATCAGTAGATGATGAAATGTCATGTCAATGTTTGAAGATTGGACACCCAAACCATAGAGTAGTATATCATAAAAC
>JASCZI010121261.1:9560-23338 GCA_036250425.1 Stylosanthes scabra | reverse complement strand
AATTATTAAAAAAAAAAAAAAAAAAAAAAAAAAGCAATGCACACCATTATAACTATTAAGCATTTGCTATAACAACTACGCAAGTAAAACACCATCCAAATTACACAAACAGTAAGAAAAAACTAATAATATAAGCTAAATACGCAAAAATAACAAGCTAATAGCCTGCTAGGTGGAATCAGATACAAGAAAGCACACTTTACAAAGGGCTTAAACTCATCGGAAAAAGCACCACCAAAATTGCTGTCTAGTCAAAAAAATTAGAACTGATTTGCTGTGTACATAGGTTCACACAATCACATCACATACAGGTAGTTTTGAAAACAAGAAAACATACATAACTCAAATTTCAGGTTGACCATTACACCCAACTCTATGCCTAGCCCAATAAAATTCAAGCAACAGATATCAATTAAAATTACAAGGACAGTAAAGAAACATTATGAAGTGCAGGATTTGCAGCACAAGCTTTAGATACACAAATAAATAAACCTAAGGCCGTATTTGGTTTCACCTTTTTGTCTTCAGAAACGGGCAAGAAGGGTAGCTTCTTGGCGGTAGCAGGTGCTGCCGTTGGTGAGAGGGAGCTAAAGTGACGCCGTTTTCTGTCTGACTCACCCATGCTCCCCATTGAAAACATAAACACACACACAAACCCTAGACACGCCCACTCACACAGAATCGAAACAAAACCTAATTCAAATCCTTCACATAGTGCGCCAGCTATTCCCAGATACAATTAGAAACTGTAATTCTAAGATAAACACAAATTTAACCAATCCTACAAAACCCTAATTCAAACCCCACCCAACCAAGAGAGCATTCATAAAAAAGAAAATAATAAACGAGCTTTTATAGCTGTCTATATATCTCTAACTCTCTACTTCGAGACCTTGTTGTTGTTGTAAGGAAGAAATCTAGGGTTCCAGTCTCTGCGTTAATTATTGTATTACTACTGCCCTCTTCTATGTTGGTCCTTTCTCTCCATAGCCATTTTCTCTCTCAGAAAATGCGAAGGAGGAGAGAGAAAGTTAATGTTTTAAACTACTAGTTGACATCACATACCACAGACCCGTGCTGAAGCAGGGGGAGTTTGTAATGTGTATTGAAAAATTAATATTAAAAAATTTAACTAATTATATAAATAATAATAATAATAATAATAATAATAATAATAATAATAATAATAATAATAATGATTAGAAATAGCTTAAACTACATAAAACATATAATTGGATTTACATGTGTTATATGAAATAATTTAATAGATAATTTTAGCTATATTTTAGTATTTTATATTTAATATATTTAATTTTATAAATCATGTAAAATCAAAATCAAAATTTCGTAATGATCAATGAAATAAAGTTTGAATTATTATTATTATTATTATTATTATTATTATTATTACATTTAATCGGAATTCCACCCACCATGCAAAATAATTTAATAAATAATTTTAGATTTTAGATACGTTTTAGTATTTCATATATTAATATTATCAATTATGTAAAATCAAAACAAAAATTGCATGTGATCAATGAAATAAAATTTGACCTTTTATATTTATTTTAATTTTATTTTTTTTTTACAAATATAATGGGTTTCGAACCCGAAATAATGAAAAAGGAGAATACTAGCAAATGTCATTTGAGCTACAGTTCGTTAGCACCTTTTATATTTATTTGAATTTTAAAATACTAAAATATAAATCAAATTATCAAATCAAATCAGACTATATCTATTAAAAAAAAAGGTTATTCGAAAATACTAATCCAACGTGTTAGGCCTCTAATTAATTTCCACAAGCAAGGACAGATCTAGGATGAGTATTGTGGGGCCAGAACATACATAATATAAAGTCACATAAATAAATTGTAAAATTTAAAATGCATTATAAAAATATACTAATAAAAAACATGTGTATCTTTTAATGACGAAGCAGTACACGACGGTTTTTCATATCATTCATCAATAATAGAATTTGCATCTAATTTTCAGCAATCTTCTTTTTAAGGTAAATTAAAGATAATTAGCAAGAAATTCGTCTTTCGTTTTGTTTCTGAGTTATTCTTCACAATATTTATAGCTAAAAAAATCTCTCAGTTGTAGCAGTCGAAATAAAAAGAGTTAATGCTAAGCGAATCAAACGATCAATCAAAAGATATGTTAAAGACTTTATTATCTTCATTAACCCTTGACATAATTCAGAAATTGTGCACAATTACTCAATTCCACATTATTAGGGACATCAAGTTCATAATGTTGAGCTTACATTCTAATGTGAAATTTCTCTTGATCACTGAAGTCATCTGGATAAAATCGTTCTGCTAGTTCACAAACTTTGTCGACATTAAAAATTTATCATTCTCTGGAATCTAAACTTGAACTTAAGGTAAGCAATTCCACCATATTATCATTGAATCTTCCATTAAACTCTTGCAATTGCGTGTCAATTGTAGCAAGAAACAAATTAACACGATAATGATAATCTACTGAGATCTGGTCAACAATTTTGCGAGTTCGACCTCTTCTAGAAATATGCAACGCATTCATATCAGGAATTTTAACTTCATGCTTCTCACAGAATAATGTAACTTCTTTTATGAAAGCCTCCTACCCTGATTCTCTCATTATTTGGATTAAAGTCTTGGTAGTAGAAACTAGAGATAAAGCATTAAGTATGTCTTGATTTTTACGTTGCAAATGTTGGCAAAGATCATGATTAACTTCCAAAATATTTTTTATCAAATGAAAAATAAAGACACATTCAAAGGAGTAATAGCATCATAAGCAGCACTAGCATCACCACGAGTGAAGAAATTACCTTCTGTAGTGCTTTTTTCAAGAACTTCACAAGTAGCATCAAACATGCATAGCAGGCTATGTACAGAATTCAAATGAGACCCGCATCTAGTAACTCCAACTCTTTGTAAATTACCAATTTGATTAAGTATGCTACCCGTTGCAATCCCATCATTGACAATTGAGTTTGCAACATTGTTTGCTTGAGCAACCCTTAACTGATCATGACATTTGGGAGAAACAGTTACAACATTCACAGTGAGAGTTCAGAAAAGAATTGATGAACATGACAAACTCTTTTGGCTGCAGAAACAAGTGCTAATTGAAGTTGATGAGCAAGACAATGAATTTAATAAGCAAAAGGACAATCTTTCAAAAACAGAGCTTGTAATCCATTCCACTCATCGCGCATATTACTAGCTCCATCATACCATTGTCCCCTAAAATTATGAACATCAAGATTATGACGAGAAAGAATCGATGAAATTTCTCGTTTCAATGTTAAAGAACAAGTATCAGAAATATGAACGAGATCAAAAAATCTTTCTTGAACAAAGCCAATTTTATCTACAAATCTCAAAACGACTGACATTTGTTCTCGCTTTGGCTCATTTCGTGCTTCATCAATAATAATACAAAATTTAGAATCACCAATTTCTTTTCGGATCGATGCACGCACTTTTCTAGCAAAGATGCGTAATTTTTCTAACACTAGGAGATATATATTGAGCATTTCCATGAGCATTTTCAAGAACAACATTATTAACATCCTAGAAGCTAAAAGCTTAATTAGCTCAAGAAAATTCCCCTATTCAAAGATTCAAGACTTTCATCGCGACCTCTAAATAAACATGCTTGAAATGCAAGCCATCTAATAGCATCAATAGCTGTCTTCAACCTTAAAGGATTATTTGCAATAGTTTCATCACTATGCCTATCAAGAACTTTGTCTATATGACTAGATTGAGCCATTAAATCATCACAATATTTCACACATAAATTATGAGGAGAATTAGGAACAGAACCCTCATGACATACAAATGCACAATTCACCCCACCCACTTTCTTCCAATTAGTAAATCCTAACTCCGAAAATGCATTTTTCCAATCATTGCAAACACCATAATGTTTAGTGAATAAATAGCAAGGCAAACAATAAGCAGCATCATTTTCTGGTGAATATTCTAACCAACTTGAAAATTTTTTAAACTAGAAGATTGAAAATATCGATGGTGATTGTCATTACTAGAAGCTAGATAACTAACATTTGGTGGTTGGTGTGGTCCGACTATTATGTATGCTCTACGAATCTTTATCACGTTCATTGACATGATATTGCCAAATTGAACATCACTTTCTTGGATCCCTTTCTAGTAAAGAGATATCAACATCTTTTTCTATTCTTGAAATTTTAGCTTCATGTTGATGTTAATGTACATCTTGAGTAATATTAGAAATCTCATTTACTTGAACTTCTTGTGAAATAGAATTAGATGATTGATTGGTATGAACCTCAATATTATTATCAGTGGCTTTTCTCTTGAAAATTACATCTATTTTGCTTTGTTTTCTTATCATAAAATATTATAGTCTCTTTTTATCCTGTATTATTAATAAAAAAAATTTAATATGTATGAATATAAAATGGATAACATGTATTTCACAAAAAATAAATGAAAGAACAATTGACGAGACTTACACTGGATTGAAAAGTTGAAGAATAATTGAAAAAGTGAAGAATAAAATAATTGAAAAGCTGAAGAATTAGATTGAAAGACTTGAATTAGGGCAACAAAACAGTGATTGGTGGATTGTTGGAGGCGTGGAGCTTTGTGCACAAGGATTTGAGGAGAAGCAGTGGTTTAAAAAAAAACAATCAGAGGCGGTCAATATAATTTATAACATAATCCTTGACAATTTTTATAATTTATTATTAATTAGTAGTGGTTTTTATTCTAATCTTTTAATTATTAAAGATAGGTAATATTTTAATTTGATTTTTTTTAAAATATTGATTTTTTATCATTAAAAATAATTAATATAATATTCATATATTTAATTATATGTATATAAAGTTATTTTTAAAATAAAAATATTAATACTACTAATTTTTTTATAAAAGTTGGGATCCAAGGCCTATGCTTGTCCCGTATGGCCGCCCACAAGCTTTTCGATTGTATTGCTATTTTCAATCTCAAAACAAACTAAGAAGTTGAAACTATAAAGCTCCACTAATTAATAATTTGTCTTATCAATTCAAATAAAATAAAATTAAATTAAATTAGGTACTTTAAATTGATGGTTATTCCAAGTGGAGTTGCACACGTGTGAACTCTCAACCATCCTCCGAAGAGTTCATCGATATGTAGTCTTTTGCGGCACCAAATTAAGGTGCATATTATGATGAAGTGAAGAAATGATAAAGAGAATGAAAATCACTCTACTTTAAACATCACATGGGGATATGTAATTTTGTAATTTAATTTTTGTTAAAATTTTAAAGTAAAATTATGTATTTCTTTACTCCCTCTTCATTATCTTCATGACTTCATTTTAACATTACTTCATCATAGAACTCACCCCAAATTAAATAAGAAGTCAATATTTAGGATAGTTGTGGTTGTATGCTACCCAGTTCATACACAAAGGCCTTAAATTTCAAAATTCAAATTCTGAATTAAAAAGTTAAATGAAAAAAGAAGTTCATTTCATCTCTTTCCTTTTTTTACATATATTTCTTTTTTTTCTAATATTTTTTCTCTTTCCTTTTCCTCCACTTCCTCTTTTCTTAATAGGATTCTTAGAGTATTGGAAAAGTTACCAAATCTATCTATAAATGTTCTGAATGTCGATAAATTTATCCATAAAAAAAGAAAATTGACTTTATACCCATAAAAGGTAGATTTTGGTCGACAAAACTACCCAAACCCTAAAAAATTATTCAAAATTCATAAATTACTATCTAATCTAATTTTACCCCGAATCCTAATTTTACTCGATGGCTCCATCACCTCCAATCTCCAACCCCACAGCAAAATTCTGGAGTTTCTTACCTTCCTCTTGTTTTCATATATTTTATTTATTTATTTATTTATTTTCATATAATTAAGAAAAGAAATAAAGCAATTCAGTCTCTCAAGTTCAGCCTCTCCAAACACAAATAAAAAAGGACAACAAAAAAAAAATGCTCTTCAAGTAATAACAAAACAACAATACTCTCATAGCAAGAACAAAAAAATTAACCAAAAAGCAAACAATCAAAAAAATAAGAAAGTTCTGACAAGTAAAATTTAACTCCATAGGTCATCCATTGTAATGCAAGTATTTCAATGCCTTTTATTACTTAAGAGGTCCCTACCTTGCTTCCCTTCATCTTCTTCATACCCTCTCTTTCCGTTTTTGAACCTTGAGAACAATGCTTCTTCTTCTTTTGCGGTAATCAACGCCAACAATATTAAAATAAATTTCTTAATGTTCTGAACTATGTCACTTAGATTCTAATTTTGGAGACAATGATCAACTTGGTAACAATTGTTGCCAATTATTCCTTTCGCATTATGAAAATGCCTTCTCATCTAATATAACTCGCTGCCCCACGTTAATTTCTCACACCCCGTAATAGCAAGATCAATTCTTACTTTGGACTACAGCCACATGTCATCTCATCATTCACTGCTCATCTTCACTTTATTTGGCCACCTAAAATCATGAGTAATGCTACGTAGCTAACAACATTATAAACAACAAAGAAAATATATATTTGATAACACTCTCATTTATAAAAGAGTGTAAATCACTCTCCTAATTTAATTAGCACAATTAATTTCTTTTTATAATAATCTTCTTTCATTTAATTACACAAAACATAAATTCCAAATTTAAATAAAATCAAATCTTATTATTACAACCATAATTATATAATCATTCTTTCAAATGAAAAATTTAAATTCTTATACGTCATTAACCCTAAAAATTATCTCAAATCACCATAACTTATTAAAAGAAAAACTCAAACTTCATCATCGAAACATCCAAAATGATTGGTTTGTCACCGACAAAATAATAGATAAAAAAAATAAAAAATAATTATGAATGTTACACGTTTAAAATTATAAATGTTATATATATGAAATTGTGGATTTCAAATTAGATAATTTTAATAACTTCTACTCTACAACTTATATTTTTACATATATTTTATTATAAAATAAAAAATAAAAAATAAATTATAAAATATAAAAGAAAAATAATAAAACACGAGTAATGATAGATAGTCAAAATACAAATTTACCATATTTAACTTAATATCAATAATTTCATTTAAATAAGATCCGTAATTATGGATGTTAAATGTACTTGAATATGAATGTTATATGTACAAACTTGAGGATGTTAATTATACATATTATGTAAGATAATTATATAGGTTAAATCTGCATGTTTTAATTTGAAAATTTATCTAAATTTTCGATGTTAAGTGTACTTAAATATAGATGTTATATATACAAATTCAAAGATGTTAATTGCATGTAAGATAATTATATAAAAAAAATTGAAATAAACTCAAAAGATGTTATTTGTAATTTTGCCTAATTAGATTAAATTAGAGGAAAAGAAATATATAAAGGAGTAAAATTTTCAAAAAATTTATACCAAAAAAAAGAACCTTTGAAAAAAAAGGTTACAAATTTTTTTTGGAACAACTTTACCTACGGAAATAAAATTAGTATATAAATAAAATCAAGTAAGAAAATATATATACAAAACTAAACTTAATACATCTATAATGTTTGTGTTCATCACTATATTCTTCAAATCATGAAAGCTACCAAGACTACAAATATCTTTTTGGACAAGTTGTTCAATATTCACATCAAAATCAAATGCCATTTGGGAGGATGTAAAAGAAAATATGAGTATACTTTATCCTACACGAGAAAGTAAAATAAATAAAAAAAGTAACAATAGAAAATAAGAGACAATAATAATAACATATTATATAAAAGCAAAATATATTAAGTTAACAAAATTTAAAAAATTGAAAGATTAGTTTGTAATTTGTAATATTTTGATGTTATATATTTAATATTTTGATGTTATATATTTATATAAAATTATAAATGTTATACTAATGAAATTATGGATGTTATATATATAAAATTATGGATGTTATTTATTATTTTTTTTTGTGTCTTATTATGAATGTTATCTGTTTTAACATCTATTATTTTATATAAATAACATCCATAATTAGATATTTATAATATCTAATATTATATATTTAATTTAATATATAATAATTAATAAATGGAAGCTAAAGATAAATAGAAAAATTATAACTCTATCTAATTATGATTATCAAATTTTTTTAATAATAAATTATTATAAAATTGAAAATCAACTAAATTTTAGTTATGGAACTATTTTTAATAAGATAAAAAATAATATTATATATAATAATACTTTTATATGAACATACAATAACAATATACATAAAGGATTGTCTTATTGAAAGAAAACAAAAACGGAAGATAACAATAATAAAAGGTAATAAAATAATATAAATAATGAAGAGGATAACATGAGATTAATTGCCATATTGAATATACACGGGCGGGTAAGGATTAAAACTTGTAAAAAGTAAGATTAATATAAATGAAGTTAGAAAGGGAAAATTTTGGTTGTTATTGGCTTGAAAAATGTTGGTTACTAAACATTTTCCAAAATGAAAGGGTTGGTTACCTAATTTTAAATGATAAAAAGTATAATATTTTAACTACCTATTTAGATTAAAAAAGTTAGGTTTAATTAATATGCTAGTACTTATATTTTCATCAAATTTTCAATTAAATTTTTATATGTTTTTTCCTTGCAAGGTCTCTATACTATATTCAAATTTTCAATGAGGTTCTTACCGTGACAAAAAAAAAAAAAAATCAAAGTTGATAGAATATTCTGCGAAAAAAAGTATATGCTTCGATATTTGAGCACAAATCCTAAACAAAGTCACACTTAATAATGTCAAATTCTAAATTATCCCTAAGTAGTTCTAACACACACACTCCCTGAACTCGCACACTCCCTATTCTCCACACTCATTCAAATCTATCTTGACTGTCGCGATGCTCTGCTAGGGTTCAGCTCATATTTGACGCATTAGTTGTCGTGTTACCTTGTCTGTCACATTCATTGTCGACCTCCTTCTCTGTCGTGCTCGTCGTGGAAGCACAGCTCCACTCTCGTTGAGAAGGTACATAACATTCCTGGTTCTCCTTATTGTGAAATTTTGATTGACTATTCAATTTTTGAGAATGTGGACTTGTGGGTTATATTTATACCACTGTGAACGAGTATTAATTAGGGTATTTTTTATTTTGTTCCAATGTAGGCAGTAGAATATGGACAATAACAACACTATCAACGGGATGCCAAGTCACGCTCCTCCACCTCATATGCCTTCTTCTTCTAGTTCCATGTAATTCTTTTAGGTCTCCCTTTCCCTTGTTTTCTGCTTAATGATGACTTCATTTTGGTCAGGTAATTGGTCTTGATGTTAAATGTTTAATTTTATGCTTTGATTCTTATACGGATAGATGATGCTGATACCCATGATATTTTGGTATATCTCTTGAATGTGTAGAAGAAATTGATTATGTTCTCGGAGAACTAAGTCTTGAAATTAGACATTACGTGCAACGGGTGCAACGGTGCAGAGGAAAGCTTGGAAGGTGAAGATGATAATAAGTTTCTTTGTATACTTGATTTTACTTTATTTATTTTGTTCGGGATTCCTTGAGTGGTGACACATACTCCATGTCAATCCCTTGAATATTATATTGATAAAATGTGTTGTTGTGAATGTTTGAGGATATAGGAGATGAAGTGAACGTGATCGTGAGAGAGATAAAATGTGTTGTTGTTGTGTTGTTGTGAAAATGATATAGAGACTTAATTAAAAGGAAAAAAGTATAGAAATCTAATTGAAAATTTGGTGAAACTACAGGGATCAACAAAGTAATTTGACCTAAATTATTTGATATAATTCTAAAACACCCTAACCAAAGAAATGTAATATATATTATCTTTAATTATAACACATTTTATTGTTTAAAAAGTAGTCAAGGAGATAATTTTAAGGATATAAAGGTGTTTAATTTAACTCTTTTAAAAAAACAAGGATGGAGGCTTCAAAGTTCAAACTAAACAACATTCACTGATTTACAAGGTTTTTAAAAGCAAGTACTTTAGGTACTCCAACTTTTTGTAGGCTGAGATTAGTATAAACACATCTTGGGTTGGAAGAGTCTTTTAGAATGCAGAAAGTGCTAGAGAAAGGTATTTTGTGGAAAATATGAAAGGATAATCAAATCAGGATTTTTGACAACCCATGGATTCAACAATTCAATCATATTAGAAACTATTTTTCACCAAACCAGCATTTCATATGGGTTTTAGACATTATCAATGCAAATAGACAATGGAACCAACATATTATTCAAGATTCATTTGACCATAGTTTAACACATGCAATCTCACAGTCTATAATTTCTCAGGAAGAATATCAAATTACATGGTCAAGAGAGAAAAATCTTTAATATTCAGTTGCTATAGCCTATCCTTTGGCGTATCAGATTTATCATGTCTTAGCTGATTAGCTTCCACAATATTGAAAGGAGAAAACTCTTTGGACAGCTCTTTGGAACCTGAAATGTCAACCAAAGGTGAGGAATTTCATTTGGAAAGTTATGTACCAAGGGATTCCAGTGAAACAAAAACTCCATTTTCATATTTCTAGTGTGAATCCGATGTGCCCTAAGTGTCATCAACAGGAGGAATCCATCACTCATTTATTTGTGGTTTGTCCTTCCTCGGTTGAAGCTGGGAGATTAACATAATTTCCTCTGCTTGAACCTCTTGATGAGCCATGGATATTGTGGTATAAACTCAATGAAGACCTGAAAAAAGGAATTAACGCCATGCAGATGGTTACTAGAGCAGCTTACTTGATTTGGCAATTATGAAAAGTTTGCAATTTATGGGTCTTTGATTAGAAGCACTCATCACCTATGGAAATTGCAAGTTACGCCATGGATGAAGCTGAATAGCAAGCTCGTTGCTACTATTTGTAGATGATAAACTTAATTGCTTTCTTATTGGTTGTTAGATTATGTTATGTTTATTTGGGTTTTCCTATTTTGTTCTTGTTTGTTGTCCACTTTTGGACCTTTTCTATTCACTTCTCATCAAATGAAACAACTTATCTTTGGAAATAAAGAAAAAAGTAAAAGACTAGAGTCAATGAAAACAATTGTAAATCACAAATCAATATTGGACATTAATGACTCAAGGTCACCCAGTTTCTCAACCCCAAGCCAAGTGTGAAATCTACTCTAAAACTACACTAGACATTTTGCCAAATACATGGTAGTCATATTCAAACATAAGTTGCAACTAGCTAAAATATATCTCTAGTCATCAAAAAATTTGCAACAAACATAAAAGTAACAAGAATCATAAATAAAAATAATACCCATAAGAAAAATCATTCATCAAATATTAAATAAAAGATTTAAATCCAGCATTCATAACAATGGAGTATAAGACATAAAAATGAAAATGCAACATAAGATAACTTGTAGAAGATGAAAGTAAAGTTTGATTCTTACCAGGAAACAAAGAAATTAAAATGAAAAAGCTTGAAAAATCTTATTCATGGATGCCTTTTGGAAACAAAAAATGTGGGTTATGTGCTTCTTTACGTATGACACATGCTGATTGAGGTAAGTACACAAGGATGGTGCGTACGCACTTCTGCAGCTTTGACCAATTTTCATTTATTCTTTGCCTTTTGTGATTTCTCTCATGTTTCCATGTTTTCTTCTTCAATCAAGCTATCAATTCATCCTAACCTTGAAAATACATTAAATGTAAAACCCCATCTTTCAGTTTTTCCGTTTCTGACAGTAATGTTTGACTGTTAGTATTTCTTGACTGTTTTGCTGACTATTTTAAGTGAATATGGTTATTAGGGGATGTGATTACCTTAATTAAGTTTTTTTTTATGTGATTTATTTTTGAAAAATTATATGTTGGTGATTTTTTGCTTTTAGCACGATACGCTTTCTAGCGACGGTCTAACCGGTTTAACCGTATTTGACTTAAACGGGAGATCTTGAAGGAAGGATCCTCATGGGAGATTGAATATTTCCCTAATTAGATTAGAATATTAGAATATGACTAGGACGATTGGTTTGCACGGATTTCGTCCGCTTTTGGCGACGTGCGTTTTCGTCGCGAGCCATCCGTTCTTTGTAATTTCGATAAAAGGATGATATCGACGAAAAAATATAGAGTTTTAAGATTTTATTAAAGTAGTAGTGAACCCTAATTCGCCCCAATTAGTTTTGAATCGAAGTGACAAAAATGCCCTTGGTTTCCCTAACTGATTATTTTAGGGATAACTATTCTTTTAGTCATAAAGGTTTATAGTCAAAATCAAATTAGTCCCAAACCTTTTTTCTTTGTCAAAATAGTCCTAAAAGTTTCAATTTCTTTTGAAATAAACATTTTGACAATTTTTCCCCTTTTGAATGTGATTAGTCCTTAATTGTTATTTATTAATTCTTTTTATATATAATAGATGGGGCTTATTTTTTAACCAAGACAACAAATTAAAATCCAATTTTTCTTCAACTTATTTTCACTTTTTTTCCTTTAAAACTGTTTGTATAAAATTTAAAGAACAAAAACATATTCAACAATCAATTATTAAGCACAAAAGCTTCAACAATGAAAAATATTATGCAGCAGAACACAAAAGGTGTGTTAATAACAATGAAGCGCTACACCACCACCCAACAATGTTGCTACCATCACCAAACTGAAGCACTACACTAACACCCACCAGATCCGGAGGGCGGTGACGGTGAGGCTGACGGTGGTGATTCCGATGACGACGAGGGGGGTGGTGGAGGACGGTGGGGACGGTGAAAACTAGGAGGCGACAGGTGGTGGAGGGTGGTAGCGGGAGCCGTTGGTGAAGCTGGTGATGGTGAGCTCATGGGAGAAGGTGAAGGTGATGGTAAGCTCCTGGCGATGCCCTGATTTTGTTTGAAACCTTAAACTATTTTGGAAACATTCAAAACTCACCTATCAAGAGAAAAAAAAAAGAGTGTGAAATAGAAATTGAAATTGTAAATCCCGTACCGTTAGCTAAGCCGATCGAGCCGGCTTTGCGCCGATGATAATATAACGAGGTGAGAATGAGAGTGAGAAAACGAGTACGGAAAACAGTTAATGAACCGGACCGAACCGGACCAAACCGCGAAATTACCAAAATACAATTAATGAACCATGGCCTTATAAATAATGGCTTTGCCCCTAACCTCCATTCATTTCTTCAATTCTGAAGAAAGAAAGGATGAGAGTGAGAGAGAGAGCTAAGGTGGCTTGCATGGGAGTGGTGGTGGTGACCACTATTAACCCACCGCTTCCGGCGGCCATAACTTTGTTCCGGAGCTCCGATTGACGCACTGTTTGTGGCTACGCGAAGCTCGTTCCGTCCTCTTCGATTCTACACCACTAGAAAGGTATGGGTTTCGAATTTCCTACTCTATTCTTAGCTCCTAAGTTTCTGCTCGAATTGAGCTTGACCACCATGCATGATTTCGAAATTCATGTTTTAGGTGATGCGCTAGCATGCAATTGAGCATGGTATCCGAAGCCTATGAGCTTGCAACTCTGGTAAGAGATTCCAACCCTAGTTAATGCTCTTATTTGAGCTTTAGAATTGATGAAATTGGTGTTTTGTGTGTTTTGTTATGTGTATATGTGTTGCAGGCCACAATTGATGGTGTATGTGCAAGTAGTGCATGTGGCTAGAGCTCGGTTGAGTGGATGGTGTACTTGGATACTCAATGGCGCGAAGGAAATCACGTGTGAGCATTGAGCTTGGTGTCCAGGTATGGATTTAT
>JASCZI010121260.1:16472-33838 GCA_036250425.1 Stylosanthes scabra | reverse complement strand
GATTCCACTCTACCTATGGAAACGCCGCCAGGATTCTCAATCACATCCTCACGCCGATGAACCGGTCCAGGTGTTCCAATCTTTCCGTTCTCTTTTTATTTTTTCCCCCTACAAATCCAAAACCCTAGAATCGATAAAATTTGGCTTCTGAAAATAGAAACGGATTGCTTAAATTAAGTGTAATGACGAAATCCTCAGGCTCCCCGGAGAGAAGCGGTGGTGCGCCCAGCCGGAAACCGCCGAATGCGTCGGAGACCTGCTGTATCTGGAGCTAGCACTTCGACAGCTCCGCCTGCAACTGCAGAAGGTTTGTTATACATTTGAATTGAGCTGATTCATTTTTACTTGCGTTTGGTCTGTGCTTATTTATTTGCATTTGAATGCAATTATTTTGTGAATTAAAATAATAGGAGATGTAATTCGAATTAGGATATAGAATTAGGGTGTGATTTGGGGATTTTGATGCGTACTCCGTGTTTTGGAAGCATATGTGCATGTTGCATATTGAAACTTTGTTGCAATTGTGAAATCAAGTAATCAACTGTATACATGGCCTGCAAACAGAGTCTGGTGATGAAAGTGAGAATGAAGCTGCTGGTGGCGAGAATTACGAGGCTAAAGCATCAAACAAAAAGGAGATCAAAAGGCAAGAGAGGGAAGCTCGCCGACAGGTATCCATTTCTTATTATGTTCATTGACAAAAAAGAAAAATGGTTATAGTTTGAACACAACAGGAATTACTGAGTTAGTTTTTCTCTTGCTTGTTATTTCTGATGTGGTTTGTTACCACCTTGCATAGCAAATGTGCTGTGTGCATTTGAAGATTTAATAAGATGCATTGGCAATATTTAACCTGTACATAAATTCTCAAGCAAATGCTTAAATCATTGAGAGTTAGATGCAAGGACTTGAAGAAAATTAGACTGAAGTTATTGTTTTTCTATTTCCTTTGAAGTTTGAGTAATATTTGCATTGAGTTAACTCTTTTTGGAAGGCTGAAGATGCTGCACGAGAGTCGAAGCAAGCCAAACAAGATCGGTACTCAGAGATGCGCAGGTTGAAGGATGAAGAACGTGAGGCAAAGGAGCGTCAGTTGGTGAGTTAATAGCCTTATTGCTGATTTGATGTTAACTTTCTTACAGTTTAATTGGGAAATGTACATGCTTTATCCTGTTTGATACAGGAAGAGGAAGCTAAAGCTCAGAAGGCTAGGGAGGAGGAGGCTGCTGCGGTAGAGTTTGAGAAGTGGAAAGGTGAATTTTCGGTTGATGATGAAGGTACCCTTGAAGAAGAGCAGGATAGTACTGAAGATCTGCTATCCAATTTTGTTGAATATATACAGGTTATTCTTTCATGTGTTTTCTACCCTTACCTTTTCCCCCTGACTAAATTTGTCAAAATTCAAATATTCAGCATTAAGTAGGATTCTCATCCCTTTTGAATAGGCTTTATAGCTATTCTAATTAGTCTCTTTTTTTTTTGGGTTGCAATTATTCAGAGGCAGAAATGTGTTCCTTTAGAAGATCTTGCTGCAGAATTTAAGTTGCGCACACAGGTATTTGTTATTTCCTAATCTTTTATCTGAACTAGCCTTTATATTCCATCAGTTGCCTCTTTTCTTTTTTCTATAGTAACTATAATGTAATTGTTATTCGGAGAAGGCATTATAGCATAATAATTATGCCGTGCTGATAAGTTTATTGATTTGGAGTGTTACAAAAGGATATGTGACTGAGAACACATGCCGACTCACAAATTACTTGTATTTCCTTATAACATGTCATGGCAGTTGGATCCCTTTCTAAGCTTTCTAGGTAATAAAGCAATATGTATACCTTGCTTGACTCAATATTAACACAACATGAATCAAATTGTTGTAGTTTTGCATTCATATTTATATATTTCTCCATGGACTTACTTCTTGACAAGGTGCTCAACTAATGCAGGAATGCATCAACCGCATCACCAATCTGGAAAGTATGGGTAAGAGCCTTGCTCTTAAATTAATTGGATGAATCTTTAAAGAAGTTAAATTTTATACCTACATTAAATACTTCATTTCTTTTACAAGTCTGTGTAACTCCATATTTTTGTTACGGAGAAGGAAAACTTTGAATATGCTTACGCTTATGTAAAGCAGCACTGTGGTCTCTCCATATTTTGGCTCATTGCTGAATCAAACACCTGTTAAGGAGATCAATTTTTAGCCACGTTTGACATGATTATCGTGTCACTTAGCAGTTCCACAAAACTAAAATTCATGTATTGTTGAAATTTTGGCTTTTTTGCATTTATTATCTTACATAATACATATTGTGGATTCCTGCGAAAGCCTAATGAATTTACTTTTGTGCACCAGGTCGGCTTTCGGGTGTGATGGATGATAGGGGGAAATACATATACATCTCACAGGAAGAAATGAAAGCTGTTGCTGATTATGTTAAGCGGCAGGGAAGAGTTAGCATTTCACACCTAGCTAGTAAATCGAACCAGTTCATTGATTTAGAGCCAAAAGCTCAATTCACAGAGGACATCAGTAATGTGGACGAGATAACTGTCAACTGAAAATCTGACATAGTTTTTGACTTGATGGTGAAGGAAATCATGTGATGTACATCAGAAAAGAAGAAGGGAAAAAAAAAAAAAAACATGAATTGATGTTATACTGAATGGGAGTTGGTACATGACTTTGAGCAGCTTTAGTATGTAACTGAAAATCTGAAATTCTGAATGTTAATTTCCGTCAAAATTTGTACGGAAAGCTATGATGCACGGACATGAGACACGACACGTCGGCACACCAGTTTTTATTTTTCATATGACACGGCACGTCGGCACACCAGTTTTTATTTTTCATATGACACGGAACATGGCATATATATAAAGTATAATGTATTTTTAATAAAATTATGATAATATCTTGATATTTTATTTATATTAGAATTTAAATTATTATTTTTTAATATTTTTAATATTTTTTTTAATTATATAAAATATTTAAGATAATTTTTAGTATTAAGAAATAGTAATATATACTACTTTTAAACTCATTTTAAGGAAATAAGTTAGGAATAAAGTTGGACAGTAAACACGTGATGATATGTTGGAGTGTCAAGTGTATCTAAATAGGTATGTTTTTGTTTTTTTAAGGACACAGATGAAATACAGAAGACACGCATGTCTGATGAGTGTCGGTGAGTGTCGTGTCCAAAACGTGTCCGACATGTGTCCAAAACGTGTCCGACATGTGGATACGCGACACGTTTTGGACAAAAGAAAACCCATAGATGGGAAGTTCCGCTGGTTCTTTTACGTGAAAGTAAAGTTTCTTTTTACAGAGTTTTTCATCTAGTGTTCATAGGATTAGAGTGAGTTCTTATGTGAGTAATAATGCAAATAATATATAGTTTAATTATAAAGGAATATTTTAGTATTTTTTTACCCGATAAATTTAACCATCTTCCATGCTTAACCCGAGTGGCAATATTAACTCTATCCGTGGGTATCCAACTCATTCGGATTGGGTTGACAATCCTACCCACAATGGAATGGATTGAGAGCGGAGCGGGTTTGCTTGTGGGTAGGGTAGGATTAGGGTTTAGACTCAACCCTACCGTCCAACCCGCACCTCATATATAATATATAATTTTATAAAAAAATATTAAGGTCGAGAATAAAACACATGACTTCTTAGTTATATAAAAGGATCTTAATCACTTAATTATGATTTTAATTTTTATTTTTTATATATTGAATATATAAAAGACTCTTCTATTTTTATATTGTTTGTGATTTGATTATGTTATTTAAGTTGCACTTTTAAATTATATGTTTAATATATTGTGGTCTTTGAAAAACTTCTAATTATGTTTTTAATATTATTTAATTTGCTATTTTTTGTCAATCCGCGGATAGGATTGGGTATCTGCGGGTTGAGTGCAAGTAGGGTTAGGATTGAGAGATTTTCAACCCCCGAATAGAGTAGAGTTGAATTATAAATGAAAATTCAACACGCGGATAAAATTAGAATTGAGATTAAATTCTATCCTACTCTATTCTACCCGTTGGCAGAACTAAACCTATTACAAAATAATGGTCTTTTAAAAAGTTAAAATTATTACAACACAATTCATTTAGGAATGATTGATATTGGAAAATGTTGACTAAAAATTAACAACTATATGTTTTTTCACCGCTCGAGAAAGAAGCTGCTTACCCACAATAGACAATAAAACCGTAACCAAAAGACAATACTACACCAAACTGCCAAATTTGACAGCCGTTGATAGTAAAAATAAAAAACCCAAAGTTGATGGGCTGAAATTAAATTCTTTACAACCTATTAGTTAACATTATGCACAAATTTCCGCTTCATCCGCATTAACCTTTTGTTTTTTGATATATACATAGACGAAAAAAACATAATTTTCCATATTTAGACGTATTTAGGCTTTTAAGGTACACATTTATATGTTGACCTCATTTTATAGGACCCATATCAACCTGTAACTGTTAATAATACACATACATATTATACACTGGATTTTGTCACCCACTAATACCATGCATGCATAGCGTCGTACATCTTCACATCTTATATTTTCTTACCAAAAATATCACATTCACAATTCCGGCCTGTTCCCCGAAACAACCGCAAAAACCAGAGGCACGCATGTCTTCACCATCACAACCTTCTCCTAAATTCATATATTAATCATTTTCCGTATTCTCTTCCTCAATCTTCCCTCTTTTGATTCGCCGCTTCTCGGCGGCGATACCCATAAGCATCGAGAAAAGAACACATCCAAAAGAAAAGAAAAGAAAGAGTGAAATTAAAGGAAAACAAAATTGATCAAATATTTTAAGGAGACAAGAAACGATGGAAGTTGCTACAAGGAAAGCAGCTTCCTCGTACACAACACTACTCGTGTTATTCTTGTTTCTCTTTTTGAGCTTTGTTCCTTCTCATGGACAAAATGCAGCCATTGCTGATGGCGGTGAAGCCAAGGCGGCCGCAATTGCGGACGGGGAGGCCAAATTCGACGACAAACCCGCGGAAGCCAAGGATGCAGCTGCGGTGGCGGCTGACAAGCCGGCTGCAGCTGCGGATGGGGAAGCCAAAATCGACAATGCAGCCGCGGCTAACGGCGCGGCAGCCAAGGTTGACGATCCCGCCAAGGCTTTAGTCGCGGTTGAGGATGGCAAGCCGGCTGTGGCTGGAAAAGCAGATGTTGAGGCTGCAGATGCTGCAGACGCGGACGGCAAAGCGGTCAAGCCTGTCAAAGGAGCAGATGCAGCGGACACCGCCCTTGCGGCAGTTGATGCTCCTCCGCCTCCTCCGGCAGAATTGGAGGTTTGCAATGGGGTGTTCCTAACGTACACGCTGTTAACACGCGAAAAGGAATATCCATTCGTGAAGAACAAGTCAAATCAAGCATACGCCTTCACGTCCCAAGCCACGATTACAAACGTGGGTGACGAGGAGGTGAAGGGTTGGAAGATGTACATCGGGTTCCAACACCGAGAAATATTGGTTTCCATGGACGGCGGCATCCCCATCGATGCGGAAGACTTCCCGTCCGGGGTGGGGAACGGCACCACGATCGCCGGAAACCCAATGGTGGATCTAAAGACTGCGATCTTGACGGCTAATGATTTTACACAAATGTCGGTGCAAGTTGGGATGAAAGGGTCACAGTTCGGTCTTGGCGATGGCGCCACCCCCATGCCTAAGACCATTAAGCTCATCAATAGTGGCTTCAAATGTCCTGCTGCTACTCGCAGAGGTATGGATTGAAACTGTACATGGAAGTGAATTAATAAACCAAAAATATTAGATAATCATTCATTTTATATTAATATTACACTTTAATCGATATATTTTAATGTTATAATAATTAATAAAGGATTATTTGAGATGATTGTATATGTTTGTGGATGCAGGGTCAACAATGATAGTATGTTGCAAGAAAGATCCAAAAGCTAAGGCATTGGCGCTTAAGAAGACCAAGTACCCTCCACGTGGCAAAGGTGATTTAACCATTTCATACGACGTGCTACAGGCTTTCCAGACAAACTACTACGCTGAGGTCACCATCCAAAACCACCACCCGCTGGGCCGCCTCGACCACTGGAACCTCACCTGGGAATGGCAGAGGGGCGAGTTCATCTACGCCCTGAAAGGTGCCTTTGCCCGCGTCAAGGACCCTTCCGTATGCTTGTACGGCCCTGCAGGCCAGTACTACAGGGATTTTGATTTCACCAATGTCGCTAATTGCGAGAAGAAGCCCATCATCTCTGATCTCCCCGCTGAGAGAAAAGACGATGAAAAGATCGGGAAGCTACCATGGTGCTGCAGGAATGGCACCGTGCTGTCACCTCTCATGGACAGGAACCAAGCGAGGTCAATGTTCCAGCTCCAAGTTTTCAAGATTCCACCGGATAACAACAGAACGGCGCTCACACCACCAATGAGATGGAAGATCGACGGTGTCATCAACCCGCACTACAAGTGCGGGCCACCGATCAGGGTGGACCCCACAGAGTACCCCGATCCATCCGGTCTCAAGGCGATCCACACGGCCGTCGCAAGTTGGCACATCGTTTGCAACATAACGAAGCCAGCGCCTCAGAAATCAAGGTGCTGCGTTTCATTCTCTGCATTCTACAACGAATCCGCCATCCCCTGCAACACTTGCGCTTGCGGCGGTTGTGACGGTCACAGGCAATGCAACGCAAAGGTACCTCCCATGCTTGTTCCTCCGGACGCGCTTCTCGTCCCGTTTGTTAACAGAACCGCCAAGATCAAAGCCTGGGCGAAGATGAAGCATTTCAAGATCCCTAAACGGTTGCCCTGCGGCGATCACTGCCCCGTCAGCATCAACTGGCACGTGAACTCCGACTACAAAACCGGATGGACTGCAAGAATCACCCTCTTCAACTGGGAGCGCTACGCCTTCGATGATTGGTTCACTGCTATTCAGTTCCACAACAATTCTTTCAGAGATTTCGAGGAAGTTTACTCCTTCAACGGAACCAGAATTCCCGGGCTTAGAACCATCTTCATGCAAGGTTATGAGGGTTTGAACTATTTGGTGGGACTCACCAATGGAAGCCGGATCGGTGCCCCGCACGTGCCGGGGAAGCAGCAGTCCGTACTGTCCTTCAAGAAGAAGTATTCCAGGAAATTTAACATCAGAAGAGATGCATTCCCAACCAAGGTTTACTTCAATGGTGAAGAGTGTTCTCTCCCTCCAACTACTCCTTCTAACGGCGCCTCTCGCATCAAGTCTTCTCCGATCAGTTTCCTCGCGGTTGCCGTCATCGCATTGTTGTCGTTCTTGGCCATGACCGGGCGTTTTTACTGACCTATATAAAACTTATTGATATTGATATACGAATCGAATGGAATCGAATCGCGTTCACCAGCATGCATTTTTTTGTCTCATCTTACTAACCTTCTTCTACGCCTACAAACTTGATGAATATGGCTTTTGTAAAAGGATGTATTGATTAGTTCTGTTCTTTTCTGCTTCAGGGTTGTATTAGTCCATACAAACGGGGAAGATAGCTAACAATGTGGTGATGAAGTGATTCAGTTTGTCTGTTTTTAAAGAAAATAAGGGTTTGAAGTTGAGTACACGACTAGTACAACTACATACATGACACAATTAGATGGAAATTTTGTTGTGTGACGATATGTTTAGTGTATGTTTAGGTATCCAAATTTTGTTTATGCTTTTTAATTAAATTGAATTTTGTTTTTGCATTGAATTTTAAAATTTTACATCTTATGTCTAATTTTGTCAACTAAATTATATTTTATCGTTACAATAATTCTATGTGAACAAGTGGTTTTGGCAAACCAAGTGATTCTATTTGACACCGAAATAATCCTCTATTTAGCATAGAAATAAATCACTTGGTTGGCTAAAACCACTTGTTCAAATAGCATTATCCTTACCGTTAAATGACTAATGACTGTAAATAATTTATATATAAAAAATAAACTCTACAATAATAAAAGATATTATTGATTTCTAAATTAAATCAGTTCAATGTTTTCACTCTATTATTCTTTTTCTTGGAAAGTTGTTATATGAACCCTTAAAAACTGAGTGATGTCCTAGACATTCTCCTTTCAATAGAAGCTAATTGAGAAGAAATGAAAGAAAGATTTTCATTCAACGAAACTAATCACTTAACAAAGAGATTAGATCAGAAATTGAAGAAGGCTATGACTCTTTCCTGTATTTTGATATCTTTTCCTAACAAATATTTTTTACAGTACAATTTCAGTCTCAACATACAATATTGTTCTTTTTGGTACACAAGAATATTAAAAAAAAAAAAAATGAAATTATGTCACAATACAACAACAATTATCCTTCAAGAGTTTTGATGGATGTATTTTGTGTATACTTGGATCCTTCTTTTTCAATCCTGTAACTCCAGTCCAAATTTGATGGACTCCATTATTGTCTCCATTAATAACGAGGTACATTGCAGGAAGCAATACATCACTTGATCAGTGAAAAAAAAACATTCATTGGATACATTCGGTGTTAGGTTTTCTTGGCCTGCAGCAAAATTGCAAAATACTTTGTATTGAGTTGACATACATAATGTAATTATTATAAAGATAGAAGCATGAAGTCCGAACTTAATTTTGATATATTCTCAGTTTTCCAGAGACATCCAAGCATATAGCATCACGTCCGGCAAAAATTTTTTACTCAACCAAACTCACTTAAAACCCTTAAAATCAGAGGTATTGTTGATAGTGTATCAAAATCAAAGTAAGTGTGTAATAGTGTAAGAGACCAAATTACCTTCCTCAAATATTTTTTATGAAGTTTCATAGCCCCAGAACAAGCTTTTTTAGCATCTAGATTTCCAGTCATGTCATTCAATATCTGAAAAGAATTAACCAGAGAACCAGAGAGGAGTTAATATATATAATATAGAAGAGATTGATAAAGAATAATATGTCCTTGTTCAACACAAAATGATGCAATGTGGCTTCTCTTAAGATAGCTTTCATTATGAACAAATGAGTTAAACAAATATGTCCCAAGACTAACCTTCACAACATCATCCAGACCCCGTGCTTCGTGGAGTAGCTTTGAACTTTTATGTTTCAACACACTAGCCGCAAGGAAAATCGATATCGGAAGAGGAGTTTCGGAATTCTTTGCCCCTGTTCTCAGATTCTCTCTTTCATACTTTCCACATTGTCGTATTGACTTCACTCTACCATTAGAGCTCTCAGTGTTTGCAGGAGCTGTCCGAGAATCCTCGTACACCCAGAACAAATCAGGATCATATTCTAGAGCCCACATCATCTGTTAAAAACATCAAGTAATTAATTGCCAATCATCATGTTACATAGATTCCTAAGATGTCTTCTTCCAAATAAGGGGATCGCGATTCTATGAAGTCTTAACAGAATAAATATAAGGATTGCACACCCCTCAAAGCAACTTAAGAATTCTGTTTTATAGAATGATATATTTCAAAAATACAACAGAAACCAAACCAAACACACCTCCCAAAGGTACAGTGAATCACAAAAGGAGAATTCTCGACGAAACTGAACCATTAGCATCCGAAAAGCAAACAGATAATCACCTCCACCTAGTTGCTCTGTTCTCAGAAGACAGCATAACAAGAAACATCAGTTAACTACTTAACATAACAATGACACAACAAGAGTAAGAAAATTCTATTCTGAATTGGCCGTAAATAAAGTACTGGAAATGCATTTACAAGAAAATACCTAAATGTTTATGAAGTTTTGGATCTATAACTTGAGTAATTGAAGCCAAATTACTTAGTTGAGCCTCCACTCCAACAGAACGATCCGTGCACTTGAAATTACCTCGCTTTAAAAATTCAATAACACAAATCATAAGTAACAAAGACAAAGTTGATAGCTCGAAGAACTTCATAGTGTTTACGTAGCCAAGATGTATGGATAACTGATTTTTTTAATGCACAAAACTATGAACAGACTTTTTATTTTATTTTTCTTTTCTGAAGGACCTACAGCCCGAACTAATAATTTACCATATTGAAAAAACCCTACATATGTTAGAGGGAAAAGCCAGCAACCAAACATTCATTATCTATATCTTTTCAGTCTTTTCACCAAATGTTAGCATGGAAAAGGTCTAAAAAGAAGTTAGTCATAAAATAGAGCATAGAGAAAAGGTACATACAAGTCTGCGCATTAGACGCTCAAAGCACCAAAATGCATCTGCTTCATCATCAAGAAGAATTATCATAGGTGAGCATAGGTCACTCATCCCTGTTCAAGATAGAATTAGTTAAAAGTATAGGGTCAATAAACTTTTCAAACATAAAAGAACAATGAAAAGCAGTTGCATGAAATTATCACTAATATTAGGTTATGATCTTCAAACTTAAATCACTAGGAATATATAAATATAGTACTGTTCTCAATTTAAAAAAAAAAAAAAAAAAGGAAACAAATAAGTGAGATTCAAGTGACCCAATTGTATAAAAACCCACCTTGACCATAGCCAACATCTTTATCTAGCCAAGCATAAACTGCAAGAACATCCCATAATTTTGACAAGTTCTCCTGCTTCTCGTAAAAAACCAATGTCCTATCAGTTCGAATCACGTCAAGACCTAAATGAGTTTTGTGCAAGAAAATGGTCAGCCATCATATGAATCATATTATAGTGGTACAATAAATCAAAATAACAACAAATTTTATGCATTATGAGATCATGCAGAAAATATAAATAGTACATAACAAGAGAAACACAAAAGATAGAACAAATTATTCACAAACCTATTTGATGAAGAGTTAACAACCACTGGATTACTCTCTTGTCTGTCACCTTCTCTAGATTATTTGTGGCATCTATACTTGAAGGCTTATAATTATCTTGAGGAACTAAAACCAATCCCTTGTCTGGATTTGATTCTAGCAGAACCGATGGATCTTGAATCAGATGACCATCATCAGTAATTACAGGAGATGAAATATATCTACCACTTCCAACAAAAGGAAACATTTGGCGGCATTCTTCCTTCCATCTAGCATATTCTAACCTGACAAGTGACAATAAAAACATATAATTGATGCTCGGGTAATGATTTATTAGACTTAAAAATCAGAAATGACAGTTTCAAATCACAAGTATCATTGTGTTGTCCCTGAATGAAGGGTGAGGAAGCAATTGTTCCCATGTTTTTAAGGCATATCAAGTCTATAGTGAGTCAGTGACATATTACAGACAATCCACTTTCATAAAACTTTTATATTTCTGGGATACTATGATGATAATATAGGTTTTTAAAGAAAGTCATACAAAATATAATCATGAAATGGGAAAACTTGATTACCTCCGACGCTGTCTTAATTGTTCTCTTTCATCAAATGTACTCTTTGGATCATAACAACCAAGTAGAAATTCCCAGACTTCTCCCCTAATGGATGGATGGATTCCCTGATTCAAAAAACCTTGTAAAGTAAGCACCAATCTCTAGTCACATATAACAAAGAAATACCCTCATGGTTTTCCTACCAGTTATAACTCCCTGTAGCACCAGACATAATATAAGTACATAACTAAAAGTAGGAGACAATCGAAATTTCATGTCTTTAGGCATAGTACAGTGAATAAGCATTTTAACTAAAAATATGGAGTTACCCCTCGGTAGATTCGCCTTAGAATCTTTCCTATATCCAGATGTCCTTCTTGAGTGAAAGCAGCATGCCATTTTCTTGGACTCAGTGTTTTACCGGACTGGAAAAACAAGTTCAAAACAAAAGAAAATCATATCAGTGAATCAAGATTGACATTCAAAAGTATAACTTTGTATCACACTCAAATTCAATTTTAATTTTACTTTTTTATTTAAACAAAGTTATATTCTTATCAACAAAGTTTAAACTAATTGTCTATCTTATATGTAGTATTAATATCCAATAGTGAAATGGAGTTCTTAACATAAAAAGTCTTTCATACTTTCACTTAATGAAGTTGCACATGCTGACTCAAATTACTATGTACCCCAAAGTCAAGGAACTATATGTCATGAAATCTAATCTGTTAGATAGAGCAGAAGAACAGTTACATAAGTATGAGGTTTGTGTCCGTGAAGTCCTTGGAACAATCATACAGTGAGATTTGTTATGCTAGTATTTTTTCAAGGTCTTGGAATTTCTGTCAGTGAATTACTTTTATATACTTTTATTGGTTATACATGAAACTTAACTTCACTACTGAATTCAAGAATTCATGAGAAACAAAGATGAAGAGAAAAAACACACAAAATCTTAAAAGCTATATGGATAAAAGCACCAACATCAATTCATCATCATAACCATTGTCAACATCTTTACCCGAGCATCATCTTAAATTCCAAATGCACAAGTAAGTGATCCAGCTAAATACAGCTCAAATGACTTAATACATTCATATAACCGTTTCAAACTCATACCCAAGTGCATTGCTCATAAAAATCCAAGCACAAATTTTCCAACTACTCAATAATATTAGTTATTCATCAATGCCAAAAAAAATCCCAAATGGGGGATGAACAAACCTTGATCTTAAATCTTGAAACGGGAACATCGTTGATGCACTCGGGGCGAATTTGATAGAAAGAATCAGCAGGAACTCCATAATCTCCCCACATCTCAAAGATCATCAAGGAACCAAAAAGCAACGATTTTTGGTACCAGTGATGAACGCTAGCACAGAGAAGCTGATACCCTTTGGAGAAATCAAGAAAACCCAGAAACAAAATCCTCTGAAAACTGAAGAATTGAATGGAGATCCAGCTCTTGAAAGCTGTATCCTTTTTTGTTTTGTTTGTTTCGTAATGAAGAGTTAGTTAGAAAGTGTGATGGTGTTGTGGGGTGCGGTTGGTTGGTTGGTAAGTAAATGCTGTGAAAAAAATGGTGATTGAGGAAGGTGGCAATGCCTTGTTAAAAGGGTCGAACTCCAAATTGAACAGATTAACTTCACCAATAACGACCCTAACACTCGCCGTTTAATGTGTTATTTCGCTACTAACTCTGTCGTTTATCATCTTTGTTCTTAGTGTTTTCAGGTATATTTTTTATTCTTTAATTAATATTAAATACAATAAATATTTACCTAAGATTATAGATATTAAGATAAATAAAATAATTTTAAATAATAATTTTATTATTACTCAGCATAACTGATATTTTAATATCGATAATGCTACATGTACTATCGTATATTTACGTACACACTATAAAAAAAATAAAAATCAACACAAAAAAATTTTTTTTTCCTTCTAATGTTTATATTTTTACATGTTATAAATTGTGTGTTTGAAGATGTACAATGGCACATGTAAATTAATTCTTTTAATATAATATAATGGTAATGCTATATGGATCATTGTACACTTATGTACACATAATTTTTAACACGGAAAAATATAAATATCAACACAAAAATTTTATTTTTCTATACTAATATTTATATTTTTTGGTGTTATAAATAATGTGTACGAAAGATATATAATGATACACGTCCATTAATTTTAGATCTAAATACTAAGATTAGCAGCAAGGTTACCACATCAACATAATTTATTGGCACGAAGATATTTCTTTTTTTATTTCAAGTGTTAGTAATGATTTTAAATTTTTGTCAAAATTATTAAGACAATTTTTTTTTTTTACTTACATTAAACTACACGGTATCTAATTATTGTTACATGTAATAAATATTTAATGTTATCTTCCTTTTTTTTTGGGTAGTTGGAATTTATTATTGCAGATGATTTTATCAGGTTACTTTTGTATTTAAGGTGAAACATTTATGTATCAATATTGTTTTTGTTCAGATACAAAGAAATATTTAAACGCAACAACCAAGGTTGGGTAACCAAATCAAAGATACGTAGAAGGAGAGAGAGAGTGAGAGCAGAGAGTGAGAACGGACACCACCCCTCCCTCACGGAGCGGCGCCGATGCCGTTCTTCAAAGTCGAGCATCTCTTCCTCGACGACCTTCGGAGCAGGATCTATCCGCAACAGAGAGAGAAAGATAGACGACAGAGAGAGGCAAGAAGGCTCCCTCACGGAGCCGAACCACCATTTTCTCCGTTCAACCCACACCATCGTCATCCATTCAACCCTCACCATCATCAACTTAAGCCGACCTTCCCCACTCGTAGCTAGCTCACCGATCTCCCTTCAAGACCGGATATGAAAGCCCCCGTTTTCCTCCACCACCGTCTAGCTCTTCTCGATCAACCCACACCACCATCATCTTTTCAACCCACACCATCGTCAACTAAGCCGATCTTCCCCATCCGTAGCTAGCTCGCCGATCTCCCTTCAAGACCGGATCTGAAAGTTCTTGTTTCCTCCACCACCGGCTAACTCGCCGGAATTGACAGAGGGAGCAGGATCGGCAAGTTCTCTAGTTCTCATCCACCGCACTTGAACTTGAGCTCACCGGAACTGAGCTTCTTTTTTTTTTCTTCCCTACGACGGTCTTCAATCATCACCGCGGCTCCCCCTCTGCTCTGGCGACGTTGTCAGAGGCTCCCCGTCAATACCGGGTCTGGAAGTTCTCTAATATTATGAGCATTCTTCTGGCTTCATAGGAATTCACTCCTTGTTTCGGTTGAGCATTCTTGTTACTTCATAGGAATTCACTCCCTGTTTTGGTTCGTGCTGACAGCTTATGTTTTAGCTTGGTTTTGGTATATTGAGTTGTTGAATTGAGTTGAGTTTTTGGAATTTGTTATTTTGGAAATTCATTGAAGATTATATTGGTACTACTGCATAATTGATTTGTTTTTCTGGATTTTGGCTGGGCTATATATATCATCTGAATGGTAGTGCTGTTTGTTGGATACGGTTGAGAATTGTGGGTGGTTTGTTGATCTTAGATCATCCTTATAAAATCCAGCTGTGTTGGTTGGAATTCATTGGTGAAAAATGAACATTGATCATGGTACTAATCTGGCTGACAACAATTTAGGAGGAAAACCCATTCATGATTCAGGTAATACATTGAATGAAATGGGGAATCCAGGACCTCAAATTGGTACAGGCGATGCTAAAGTCTCTTTTCGAGATAAGTTGATTGGTGATTCTACCATGAAAACATTAGCATTTGCAGATACTCTTCAGGAAGAAAAAGTTGCAACGATTGAATCTAACACAGAGGATGATATTTCAACGGTGACTTTCACTGAGGAAGCAAGAAATGCCTTCAATGAACCATATAAAGAGGCTGTTATCATTAAGGTGTTGGGTAAACATGTCAGTTACACGGCAATGATACATAGGCTTCGGGGAATTTGGCGTATTAAGGGAGGATTTCATGTCATGGATGCGGGATACGGCTATTTTCTAGTGAAATTCGAGCAATCTGAGGACAGGGAAAAGGTTCTTACTGGAGGACCTTGGACCTTTGCGGGTCATTATTTGGCGATTAAACCATGGAGCTCTTCTTTTATGTCTTGTGAAAAGTCGTTTGGCAAAACTCTCGTCTGGTTCAGGATCTCAGGTTTGAGTGTATGGTGCTATCGTGAAAATGGAATGATGAGAATTGCTGAAGCCATTGGAAAGCCTATCAAAATTGACTTAGCCACCAAATCGGCGGATAAGGGAAGGTATGCAAGGGCGTGCATCGAGATTAATCTGAATCAACCGATTAAGAGGAATATCAGAATTGAGGGACATGTTTTTGATATAGAATATGAGAATCTGCATTTCATTTGTGAGACTTGCAACTGTTTTGGTCATGAAACATCGAAGTGTTGTCAACAAGTTCAACCTCAAGAACATTTGGTGCCACAACCGGACACTGTGCTTCCTGCTATTGAAGTTGAACCTAATGAGGACAAAGAGACTACCATTAAGACTAACGCTGATAGTCTGCATGTCGAACAAGAAGAAAGTAACAATGACATACCGGAATCATCACTTATGAAAGAAGAAGTTTGGATAGATGTGGTTAAAAAAGGAAACAAGGCTGAAAGTTCTAAATCTTTGGGTGAAAATAAGGGAGTGGCTACCAACAAATCTTTAGTCAGGCGTACCAACGTTGGTGGTAACAAGGCCACTAGAAAACTACCAATCTCTGCCAACAAGAAGACATCTAGCTGCAAACCATCGCAAGGCGGCTCTCTTCTAACACCAGTTACTTTCAATGCACACAAGCGCAGAAGACCACCTTCCCTGCAAAACTCACCGGTTGATCTTGCTCTGGAAAAGAATAATACCATACCCATACCGGCTGAGGTTCCACAGACAAAGGCTCCCCATACAGAGACAACTCTATCAGCTTTGGTTCAGGCATGTCCAACTACGGATGATACCGGAGTTGGAAATTCTTTACAAGTTCTACCGTCTATGGAATCCCAGAGTGCTCTGGTTACCTCATCGGGATTGAAACATGAGCTATGTTCGAAACATGAGTCGTCTTTGGCTAAAGTGGATCAGAACAACTAACCTGAGGTTTTCTGCCTTGCCCTGTTCCCCTTTACATCAGTTATTTATGGATTGTACAAAATTTAATTTCTTGTCTTGGAACATTAGAGGTGCTTGTAACAAAGTTGCCCGTGCTCACTGTAAGGATTTGGTAAACAAATTCCACCCATCGCTTTGCATTCTTGTTGAAACTCATACTCCTTTTAGCAGAATGAGTCTTTTCTGGAAACGGTTGGGCTATTCTCCGGTTGGCATTATGGAGGCAACAGGTCATAAGGGGGGGATTTGGATTCTGGCTGATGATTCGTTGAACTTGACTATTTCTATGATTGAAGTTTTCTATCAGTGTGTATCTTTACATATTACTTGGAAATCTTGTTCTTGGGTTTGTAGCGCCATATATGGTAGTCCTCAACCACAACAGAGAGCGGAGCTTTGGGATCATCTAGCAAAGATAGCTAGACACTCCAGTGTTATTAATTCACCATGTGTAGCCATTGGTGATTTTAATGAGGTGCTCTTACCGAGTGAAGTTAAAGGTGGTCTCTTTTGTAGTTCAAGAGCTCTTCTTTTTGCTGACTGCCTGGATAAATGTGAACTAATGGATATGAGGGCTATTGGAAGGAAGTTCACGTGGTATAGGAGGATGCAGGGAAACAGGAATATTAACAAAATGCTAGATCGGTGTGTTCTTAATCAAGAATGGCGTTTGTTATTCCCGGAAGCTTTCCTTGAGGTTCTGCCTAGGCTCCACTCTGACCATTCGCCTCTTCTTGTTCGTTGTTCAGATTGTTCTCGGAGCAACGGTGTCCGACCTTTCAGGTTTCAGGCAGCTTGGGCAACTCACCCACATTACCGAGATGTGGTTCTTAAAGCGTGGTCTAAAGGCTCTCCGA
>JASCZI010121259.1:15236-44097 GCA_036250425.1 Stylosanthes scabra | reverse complement strand
ATATATATATATATATATATATATATATATATATATATATATATATATATATATATATATATATATATAATTTCAATGCACTAACAGCGTAAAATGGATTTGCACAAATATCTAATAAGATAGCGCCGCATCAACAAAAATAACTACTTTTTTTACTTACCTCGTGATTTGTTATTAAAACCAACGAATATGATTACACGACTGTGAAAAACGTTTTTCACTATTAGTATATCAAAATTAAATTATATATATATATATATATATATATTACTTTTTCTTTCAATATATGAATTTTATTTTCTAAAAGATATTATTTTATACTGCATGCTATGATAAAGAGAAGAATGATAAATATATAAAAATTTCTTTTAATAAATCGTTAAATTTCATTCATATAAAATATTTTATTTTATTTTTTATTAAATTTTAAAATAAAAATAATACAACTCTTCATTTTATTGATAAAACATCTTTACCGTGGAAATGTGTAATTGTACTTACTTTATATGTATACTACGTAGCTTTAGGTTAGTATATTTGAGTTTGCTACAATGACGATTTGAAAAATGTCTTCATATGAAGATTTTTCATTTTATTCATTGAATTATAAATTGAATGGTTAGATTTTAATATGTAAAAAAGCGTTATTATTTTCAAAGTGTTACTATTTTCATTAAAAGTATAACATTAAAGGTTAAATTCTCATATGAAGATGATTTTTATATCTTCATGCTAGTACTTTTCTTATTTTATATATAGCTTAATTCGAATGAAAATTGAGGCTATTGCCAATATTTTCTAAATTATTCTTTTTTATCATATGGAATTAATTGATCATAACGTTGATGTATACCTCATAATACTATAGGAAGCATTTTCGGTACATCATGATATACCGGAACTCCAATGCTCATCACCGTCGATTCTATAATATATATATTTTAAAGTTATTTAATATCCTTCAATCAACGATTATAAGGTCTGAAACATCAGTAACATAGAATACTGACTCATTTTCAATACTATAATAGGTAGGAAAAGTGTTCTTCCTCTTCCTCTTCTTTTATTTTTTCTTTTTCCCTTGAACTTGGTAGGAAAAATTGACAAAAGAAATTATCAAAAAAGGAAAAAGTACTATTAATTATTTAATTATATGGAGTTTTTGAGTTTCTTTTAAAACATAAGTTGTGATAAGAATATTTTAAGCATGGTTACTTTATATCTTGATATATAATATAAAAGGGTAGTGATATTTTAACAAGTGATTTTGGCCAATCAAGTTTAATCAAGTAATTTATTTATATGCTAAATAAAATATTATTTCAGTAATCATGCTATCTGTATACTTCTTTCCTCTAACCAAGTCAAACTAAGTGAATTTTGCTCACTCTCATCTCACGCGCACAAACAGAATATTATTAGTAGAACGAACAGAAAATTTGAAAGCAAACGAACAGGTTTTGAAATATGTTTATGTCAACTATAAAAACATGTTCGTTGTACATATAAATTTATGTTCGTACAACGTGCGCGTGAACAACTTGGCTGGACTTGGTTGAAAAAAATAGGTATATCGTATATGTCTAAAATTATTGTTATTTCAGTATTAAATAGTATAAAAAATTGCACCTAAATAAAATTATTGAATATAAAATACTGAGGAGCGAATTCTTTTGAATTAGATAATATTTTAATACTTTTAGACTAAAAAAGAATATTTTAATATTAATCACTGCCTAAAATTATTAAGTCAAGTGAGCCAACCTTTTTGGTTGTTTCCTTTTCACTTTGTCTCTAAATCCAACAAACTAAAAATTAATTTTATGTATAAAAGACAAAATTTAAGTCTTTAATATATTCTTTTAACTAATAAAGATAGGTAGTCATAATTTATTGTGTAAAAATTTATACAATTATCCACTATCATTAGTTGTTTTAGATGACTAATTATAAAATTAATAGTAAAAAACATTATTTTTATTAACGTAATGTTAGTAGACTAGACATATGTGTAAAATAATTTTATACTGACAATGTATCAAAATTAAATTCATAATTTAAAATTATATATTAATATCATCTAATTATATATGTATTTAATTTAAGAATTTAATTTTAATCCACTTAAAATGTAAAATATATTATATAATTATGCAATAACATTTTTTTATATGACTATTTATTGGGTCAATGAAAAAAATTATTTTCACAATATAAATTTATATAATTAAATATATATGTAAAATATTTTTATAAACTGACAGTATATTAAAATTTAAATTTTAATTTAATTGAAATTAATAAATAGTAATAAAGATTGAAATTAAAAAACTATCACTACTTGTAATTATCATATTATGACTATTGAATTTTTTTCAAACAAATTATGATTGGATTGTATCTTTTATATTGGTCATGCTTTGGAAAAAGCATTAAGAGTCTTCATTGTTATAACCCTTAGATTGGAAATGTATTAACTTCTTAGTTAGCATCCAATGATAGATCTAAAAGAAGACTATGACTGGATTAATTTTTCATGGTCGAGTATAAACACATTCACATCAATAATTGTTGTTTGAATAGTGAGGCTCCGAATTGCCACGTCTCTTTAAAGCGACAAACACACATTGGTGTATCTATATGTGTGATAAACAATAAATATCTTTGTGATGATGCTAATGGCGTCTAATTCATCCACCATGAACATTATAACACGGCATATCAACATCCAGATCCAAGCACTTTTCTAAATTCTAATGACCACCACACATGGCATTTCGGATGGGACCCATAAAAAATGACACACTCTTTCGTCCTTTCATTTCTACTGTTCATATATATCTTCTCCTCGTGATTAAAATTTGATATTTAATTTCTAAAAAAATTTAATAATTAACGTTATTTAATTTAAAAAAATATTTGATTTTATTGTAGGATTATGCACAAATGAATTCAAATACATAATATTATATCAGTAAAGATAAATCATCTTTTATATTAATTATGTAAATAATTGTGACAACTGTAAAAATGTATTAAAATTAAATTATTAAAAAATGCAAAAATTAATCAATTTTTATTATTTAATTAATTTAATTTTAATATTTCATATAATTATATAATTATATTTGTCTTTTTAGATAATTAATTATAAAATTAACATAAAAAGATTATTTTTATCGACTAAAGTTTAATGAGATATATCTATAAAGAATTTTATTTTAGAAGATAAATTTAACAAGTTTGAAAAAAAAAAAAAACCCCAAAATTCGACTTGGTCCAAAAGAAAACTATCGTGTTGCATAAACTTTTTGACTTTAAGGACTATGTAGTACTAAACATTATTGATGTGGATTTTTGCAACGTGAGAGCATAGCAATAAGCATAAGAGTCGTGAATTTCTTATCTTCTCTTCTCTAAAGTAATGAAGTCATCATCGATCGAATTACAAATTAACAACAGAAAATGGCTAATCATCATCACATCTCAAATCATTTTTCAAATCAGAGCCCGATTCGTGTTTCCACAAAATCCTCCAAATTCTGGGGAAAACGACAGCCCCGACCCGGAAGAAGCCCTTGAAAACGACATGTATATGCCATGTGGCTCCAATTACGCCACCCAACAAATGCGTACAGATCACGGGTCGTCGTTTAGTGCTCTGTCATCAACGTTTTTACTTTTTACCATTCAGCCGCATACCGCCGGACACATATATTTTTGTGGCCAGAGACCAGACCAATGAAAAAACATGCAATATCTGTGCTGCGATTAATTCATTTAGTAATTTTCGATCATCTAGTTCATTTAAAATTATGAATGCTAAATTAATTTTTACTACTAAAACTAATAGTTTTTAAAAGCAAACGGACTGGTGTTAACTATAAAAATATATTCCTTGTATATATAAAAACTTGTTCGTGCACGAATAGAATATTACAACTAGAACGAACATGTTTTAAAACCTGTTCGTATCAACTATAAAAACATATTCGTTATATATATAAAAATATATCCGTTTGAGACTTGTATAGTACTTATACACCAAAAAGAGGTGTACATGTAGCATTATCATTTTATTCCACATTAAAATTAATTATTATGTATTTATATATAAATATATGTATAATTTATTATTTTTAATATATATTTAATATTTTAAAATATAAATATTTGATTGTAAAAAAAAAATTGATTTTATTTAAATAATTATGAAATGACCTAAGGCATTACCAAGAAAAAAAAATTGAATTCCTCCTATAGGCGGTGGATTAAAAGAATGATATCCAAACACAACGTTTATCTATCTAATAAAGTATTATAATTCTTAGGGTACACATATTTTTTCAATTCAACCAAGGACAGCGTTAGTAGTAGGGTGATGGTGATTAATGGCACATTCTATCTTCTCAATAGGAATGGTGAATAGTTGAGGGAACACTATGTTTGTTTTAAGGGGAAAAAAAAGGAAAGAAAACTTAAGGAGAGAAAAGGAAGAAAAAAGTACATTTTTTTTTATTTGGTTGTGAATAGAAAATAGGAAGGAAAGAAAAAAAACATATGTGCCCCACCAAGAAAGTTTTCTTGGCATGAGAGGCGTGAAAACTTGACAAAAAAAAGGGGATTGGTAATGAAATGACACTTTTGTCCTTTCATATAGTTTTAATTTTTTTTTGTTTGTTATTATTTAAAAAATGAATTAAAATTAGTGCTATATAAAAAATAAATATAATAAGTAATTAAAATCAGTTTTGTTATAATAATATTTTATATATTTTTTAAAAAATTGAATTAACATAAAATTATTTATTTTATTATATAATAAGGCTATGTGTTTTACTTCTTTTGATATTTTAGTAAATAATGAGAAAATAAAACTTTAAAAAATATTTTTTGTTAATTAAGAGAATATATTAAAGTATGAAATGGTATGGACCTAGAATTAATGTATAAATATATTATATTTTAAATTATATGAAAAATTGTAATTATAAATAAATAAATAAAAACACTTATGTTTTAAAAAATGACTTCTTTATTTTAAATTAAAATGATATATTAAAGTCTTGAAAATAAAATTCATTAAAATATTACCATTGTAAAAACTTATTTAAATACATTAATAAAATATAATTTACATATAATATATACAAGGACATTAATGTAATTTTACTCTATTATGATTTTTTCTCTTCTCACTTTTCTTTATATCCAAACAAAAGAAAATTTTCTTTTTATTTTCTTTCATTCATTTTCCATTCATCCAAACAACATTTTTTTCATTCACTTTTCTTTTTATTTTTTTTCCTTTTATTTTCTTTCCTCCTATTTTCTTTCCTTTCATTTTCCTTCATTTAACCAAACAAAGCCTTAGGCTTTAGAGTGACCAACAAGAGTACAGGACCCTCCTGTGCCGTTGAAGTCAATAGTTCTTTGTTATGTCATGCTTTTATTAAAAGTATTCTTGTTGCATGTGGTGGAAAAGAGTGGCCTTTGTCCTTTAAAATATATAAATGGTTACCTAAATTAAAAACTGGAAATTTCATATGTGTATAGTGAAGATTGTAACAAATTTTTTTAAAAAAATGGTACATTATATATGATGTTTTTGTTTTTTCTTTAATATTTTTTATTATAAAACAAATAATCTTTATTATTTATCCAACTTTTCTCTTTACTATATGGTATTACCTATAAAAAAAAATAAATGATTTGAAATTTTGAATTTTTGTAAGGAAGCTTAGCAATAATAACCGGTGTTATGAGAATCGGAATAGACTGTTTAGTCCATAACCGGTCTATAGTCCAATTCAATTAAAGACAAAATTCCAATTTTAGAAAACCGGTAAAAAGTCAAAGAATTAGTCAAATTGGACCGGTTTGTGAGAAAAAGGTTTTTAAATACTTTTTGTAAAAAAAATATATTATATTTTAAATTTTATTTTTTATTTAAGTAATCAGTCTGAACTCGATTAGATTTTCGTCAGACCATTAAATTATTGAACCAATCACTTCCCCAATTTTATGATTGGTCCAGTTCTCACCATCTTAATAATAATTATACTACATTTTTTTACTTGAATGTTCTCCCTTAATATCTTTAACTATTTATTAAATGAAGCTCTTCTAGCTAGCCAAGATGGGTTGGAAAAATTGACAAAGAAGTAACAACATTTCTGTTTTTATATTTTGTATTACAGTAACTGCATTAGTTTTTTTAGTTTCCCATGGTATCTCTCTATCCAAAGTTCAGTAGGTCAAGAACGGCTCCTAAATCCTAACGGGGGAGTATGTATAAACTGCATTATTGGCTTCTTTTTTTTGGTATTATTCCATATTGGCTCTTTAGGTTCAGTTTGGCAAACAAAATTGAACAAAAATTCCCTTCTCATTTTTCTTTAGGTCATGGGCTTTTGCCCAAGGTCCCAATCCCCCACTCAAAAGATCCTATCCCACTAATCCTACGGCCCACTTGTCCAATAAAAATTCCTACGGCCTATCTACTAACATATCTCTCTCTATTTTTTTTTTTTTTTACGTCATGACCTAATCACTTCTCTCAAACTGTGCTGGTATTATATATAGCTGTCTGGGTCTATTCTTTTTGGTGTTTGGGTTTCATCATTTTTTTTTGGTCTACAATATTTTTGGTTAGGTGTTTTTGGACTCTATCCGAATCTCTTACTTTGTTATATTTTGTTTTGCAACAATACTAGGTAATCAATAAAAAAATCAGGCAATATTAGCCAATAATTTATATTAGATATTTCTTTAGGTTTTTGGATATTCTTTTTATAGATTTCGGATATTTTATTTCTTTTATTATGGACGTTCTATAAATAATTGTTACAGATGTTCCATTTTTTATTGGCTGATTTATTGATTAGAAAAATATTGGTTACCTGTACTTTTCTTTTTGTTATATTTGGGATCAACTCTATAGTTTTTGGTCAGGGCCCAACACTATTAAAAATTCCAAATATTCAGCAGTTAACAAAAACAAAAGATCCAACAAGCAATATTGATTTTTGACTCCCAACAAACCAACGTACATTCACATCTATTTCAAGACATACTTCCATCAACTAAAAAAATAAAAGATATGCTGGGCTGGGGCGGGTTGTTAAGCGGGTGAGTAATGGGTTGAGTTTTGGCCCAACTCACGTGTCCAAAATAATTTTCAAAAGAAAATTAATACAAGACTGGAAAAAAAGAAAATTCTATCAAAAAAAATTAAAAAAGAAAAAAAGAGAAAGAAATAATAGTAAAATAAAATAATTAATAAATAATACAACAACTTCAGAGGAAGTTTCAGCCATAGTAATCAAAATCGAATCGGACCAGTCGGTTCGAACAAAAACTAGGTGAATCGAACTCAAGACCGATCCAATCTAAAATTAGGATTGTTTCTGCTTCAAAATAAATGTGAATCGATCAAACTTGACAAAATCATTCAAAATAAAAATCGGTCCAACCAAACCACACAGGTCAAACATAGACAAACCTGCAACGCTCAAAGCTCTGCAGGTAGACCCACCTACATATATTGGACTTTCTTCCAAAAATGCACGCTATGCAGCCAAGAGGGATCGAGCCCACCGGAGGTCACAAAGCTTATAGACCACTGAGCCATGTAATTTTATGTGACATGTATTAGCTAATTATGATATATCATACTACATAGAAATCTTGGATAATTTGAGCAATGATGCTATCCACGTGTCCAACATTTTCTCCCCAATATTACATGCAAATGTTACATGCAAGAGTCATGATATATGTATGTTATTGAATCTATGTGTCCTATAAAAGATTTTTTTGGCTACATAAAGGCTATTATATTAAAAGGGTTCCAAAAATTTAGGAAAATGTTCCAGTCTTGCACTTTTTGGCGCCCTATGGTGTCTATGTAACGTAAGAATATCTGCATGTTATATGAAATGAAATTATTAGATGAATGATGTAATATTCATTATATAGGATATGATATTAACTCATTTATTAATATAGATCAAAATTCTTACTATAGACAAAGTATTACATGAGCATATTTAGGATATTATTCATGAGCATTATTGTTTCTGCTTTTATTTATGCTATGTATGTATCTGTATGTATGTATGGATGCTATGTATGTATTTGTATGTATGTATTTGGCTGTTTGTATGAAGGGATTTTAAAAGTACTTTCAAAGACCAAAACGTTAAAAATTTGAATATCAAAATCAGAAACAAATCCTAGCAAATTTTGGCAACTTTGGTTTTTGAGCTTGAAAAGTTGAAGGAAATCAGAATCCTACATATTCACAAAAATAAAATAGTTAAATAATGAAAGATATTGGTTGAACATAAAATAAATAAATATTATGAATATAATTCAAAATTTGTTTTCCCTCCTTTACTCTTAATATGATCTATATATATATATATAGAGAGAGAGAGAGAATAGAGGCTAATCTCTCATTATTTTACCTCTTTAAATTTTTCTGAACTCATTTTTCTCCCTTAATGCTAGGTTTCTGCTTCTAGGTTCTTGCACCATTCAATGAAAGAGAATAAGCAAAGTTCTATCTGCATTCAAGAGGAGAAAAATTATGGTTTCTTTCAACTCTCTCTTGCATACATTCTTCTCTTTTAGTCTCATGTAAATTTAGATTTCTTAGTTTTTTTAGAGTCGTCCTCTTCCTCCAACAGTGTTAAAAAAATTTCCACACATATGATCTCAAATATGATTTTGCAGATTGAGAGTGGCTAATAGGTTGTTCCAGTTTGATCTTCTGATTACTCAAAAATATGCCACAACAAGCGGTCTGTTAGAAAGAGGAAGCAACTTCATCTAATGGCAAAACTATAGTTAAATAAGGGTAACAAACTTAATCAATTACCAACGTATGCAATATGTAAATTTTGTGTATGTCCACTTAATTAAGGCTGCATAAAATTGATTCACACAGTTTGATCTTCTTGGTTCATGTATTTGTCAAATATGAAGTTATGTAACACTGAAAAATATGCTTTCCTGTTTTGGTATTGCTTTAATTGCAAAGGAAGGAGCCATCAAACATTTTAAAAAACATCCTTCATAGGATTTTATTCTTGCAAATGAACTCTAACAAAATATTGCTCTCAAGGAATATGAGACATTTTCACCCCAAAACAAATAGGAAAAAAAAAATTTTTTTGGCTCATTACTTACTGATATTCATCATTAATGAATTTTCCACAAAATTTCTATTTTGACATTAATATTTGAATTTTCAGTTGATAACCAACTTATATGTAGTATCTTTCCGCTCCTATTTTTGATTCCTTTATTTAAGAAATGTCAAATGTAAAAGAGGATGCTTTACTAAGTTTCATTAAGTTTTGGCAAGCTTAAGGGACTTGAACTTTAGTGAGATATACTTTAGTGGCCATAGAAGTTCCAATACAACAAAAACAAAACAGCAAAGCAACAACAGAAACAATTACAAACCAGAACTTAACAAAACAAACAAGCTAGCCAACTAACTTGGCATAGTCTTCTTTCCTCCTCATCCCGATTCAATCGTCAATCATCATCCTTCCTTTATCATTGTTACAAATTCATCATCCATCTTCCTCAAATCAGTAGACTCCATTTGGCTACTATTCAGCTTATGGAATGATAAGAGCACCTTTGGCATGTTCCTTCCTTAATTTCCCATTATGCATCCACATATCCACCAATGTAATAACACGGTTCACAACACTTCTTAGGTTTGGTTGATTGCCCCTAAAAATCATGTCATTTCTTATCCTCCAAATCTCCCACACCATAGCAAAGAAACATATGATCCAAGTTCTTTTATGCTCTTTGTTAATATATTGTGAGGTCCATGAATGAAAGTAATCTCTAGTAATTCCCGGCCAAACCCAACAAACATTCCAACCTTTCAAGATATTACACCAGAGCAACCACGTAAAAGAGCATGAAAAAAATAAATGATGTACCGTTTCAGGTTCCTCATTGCATAACACGCACTTGGACAGTGACCGGTCCAATATTCCACACCTCACGAGTTTCTGTCTTGTATTCAGTTTTTCTAAGATCACGAACCAGATCAGCAACTCTACACGTGGCGGTACTAAGCTTTTCCAGAGAGTTCTTGTAAAATTATACATGTTTGGTTCTTCTCCTTGCTCCTTGTTTTTGTAGTGTACCTGCAGAAATGATTTAACAGAATAATTTCCATCCTTAGCTTGTGACCACACCAACATGTCCTCCATCCCCCTTTTAACACCCACACGGCTTAGGATATTCAACATCTCCCTTAACTCCTCATCCTCCCAACTCTACAACACCCTTCTCCATGTCAAACTCCACACCTAGTTCATCCCATTCCACACTCCGCATTCTTGAATTGTGCTGTTTTTTTTTTTTTTTTCGTTTGAGAGCGTATAAAGCCTAGGGAATTTTTCTTTCAGTATTCCCTCTTTAACCCACCTTTCATGCCAGAATTTGATTCTTCTACCGTCCCCTACCACCAGCTCTGCACTCGTTTGGAATAAGTGGAGCAGGTCTTTATTCCTTGACCCTATACTCAATATATCATCCCACACACCACCACCTTTCACCACCAGCTCCTTTGATTATGTCAACATCATACCATCTAACTTGTGGCATGAGTTAATCACTCTCTTCCATAGCGGACATTGCTCCTTATCGTACCTCCACCACCATTTAAATAACAACGTCATATTCTTCAATTCTATATCACCCACCCCCAAACCACCAAAGCATTTGGGCTTTTGAACAACTTCCCATTTCACACACGGCATCCCCTTACACCCATCTTCCTTTCCCCAAAAGAATTTACTTTGCAGTGATACAATCTTCTTAGCAACAGCCCTCGGAATTTTGAATAAACTTAAATAATACATAGGTAGACTATTTAATACAAACTTAATTAGCACAAGCTTACTAGCCCGAGTTAGCAGTTTGCCTTTTGTAACCTTGCAATCTGTCCTCCACCTTCTTTATTACCGGCTTCCAAGTTTCCACTCTCCTCGGATTTGCACCGACCGGAATTCCCAGGTATTTTATCGGCAGCTTCTCGTGTCTACATTGTAGCAAGTTACATACCTCCATCGTGCTGTCCTCATCACAATTTACAGCAATTACAGCAGATTTTTGAAAGTTAATTCGCAAACCAGAGATTAATTCAAAGCCCTTTAGAATCCTTTTGTAGTTCTTCACCAAATCCACATCACACGGACAGAACAGGATCGTGTCATCTGCGAACTGAAGATGGGTTAACCTCACCTTATTCCTTCCCACTTCAATCGGCTTTATCATCCCTTCAGTGCTCAACCGATTCAGAACACCATTCAGCAATTCTGCTACCAACATGAATAGTAGAGGAGAAATGGGATCCCCTTGTCTTAACCCCCTTTGGAGGTCAAATGGTTTGGTCGGGATCCCATTCACTAGAATTGACATAGATGACTTGAGACAGCAGCTTATCCACCCTCTCCACCTATCACCAAACCCCATTTTCCGCAACACCATATCTACAAAACCCCACCTAACTCTATCGTACGCCTTTTGAAAGTCCAGCTTTACAATCCATGCGGCCTTGCGTGACTTCTTCAGCCAATGGACTATTTCACATGCCACCAGCGCACCATCATGAATTCTCCTATCGCTGACAAATGCTGACTGCACCTCACCAACAAGCTTCTCCTTAACTCTTCGCAGTTTTCCAGCCGGAATCTTCGATATAACTTTATACACGCACCCAACCATACTTATAGGACGAAAGTCCTTCAAATCATTGATACCTCCCTCCTTCAATGCAAGTGCCACCCAAGTCAGATTTGTGCATCCAGGCAGCGACATATTTTCAGAAAAATTCAAGACTGCTTCACAGAATTCATCGCCAATAATTTGCCACATTTTCCTCACAAAACGGAAATTATACCGATCCGGACCAGGCGCCCTTGTTGGTTCACACTCCCAAACTGCCTCCCTTATCTCATCTCTGGTCGGTATCCTCTCTATCTGATTCTTCTCCTCCTCATCAATCTGCCTCACTAAATTTTCATCAAAGTCCATTTCCAAGGATTTCTCTTCCGTGTACAACACCTTGAAATACCGCCTTACCTCAGCCAAAATCCTGCTCTTACCTTTATAGCTCCTGCCATTTATCTTCAAGGACTCTATCCGGTTCCTTCTCTTCTTAGATTTAGCCACAGCATGGAAAAATTTCGTGTTCCTGTCCATGTGGATAGCCATCTTTGATCTCGACAATTGCTTCCAATAGCTAGCTTTCCGATCATACCACCTTTCCGCCAATATTTTAAGAGCTCTACTTCGGGCTAATGTGCAGTCATCAGCCGAACCCTCTTCAATCAGTCCATCCACCTTCTTCATTTCGTTTTCAATTTGCTCTATCTTCTGCTCTATCTCCCCAAAGCACTCCTTATTCCATCTCCTCAAAGGATTTTTCAGTGCTTTCAGCTTCTCCACCAATGGCCGATTCCCCAACCTCTCCCATTCCACCTGAACCACCTGCTTAAAGCCATCATGAGCTAACCATGCATCCAATGTTCTAAATGGTTTCGGGCCCCAGTCAACCTCATCCGAACTCAATAGTAATGCACAATGATCTGAGAATCCCCTATTTAAGCCCTTCATACATAAGTTTTCAAAACAAGAGATCCAGTCAGCGTCAATCAGAATTCTATCCAATCTGCTACATGTTTTGCCTCCATACCATGTGTATTTCCTTCCTGTGAGGTCCATATCCACCAACTCCAGTTGATCTATCCAACCTTTGAACACAACACTGCTTTGTGAAGTGAACCTGCTACCCTTCCTTTCCTCTTGGCTCACCACTTCATTAAAATCACCCCCAAACAACACTGGAACTCCCACTTCGTCCCTAACATAAAACTCAGTTGTTGCAAGAATTCCATTTTCTCTGCCTTGTCATGAGGCCCATACACTATACAAATAGCACACCTAAAATCTTTCTCTTTAATTCTACCTTTTATAAGTAACCATCTTCTGTTCTTCACAACAGATTCACACTCAAAAAATTCGTTGCTTCAGACTCCCAGTATTCCACCTAAAGACCATTGGGACTCAATCCAATCCCACCCCACACCAGAGCCTCCACCCCAAATTCTTAGAACCAGACCTTTATCTATCGTTTCTTTTTTCGTTTCAACAATACCCAAAAAATCCCCATTGTTCCTTCTCCTCACCCTCCTACACATTTCAACTTTCCCGTCTCCCCCAAGCCCCCTCACATTCCATATAATGATTTTCATCAGCGTTTGGGTTTAGTGCCGAACCTCAATAGCCGCGTAGACAAGTTGCAACCACCCAGGTTCGGGACAACATTCACCGCCTTCTGCTTCTTGTTCGGCGTTCTCTGCGTTTTCTGATCAGGCTTTGGCGATTTCAGACTCTTCTGGGAGTGCCCTTGATTGGAATTACTCTGTTTCTGCTGGCAAGCCGTCTTCAACACTTTCTTCTTCTTCAAATCGCTCTTCTCCACAATGGTTGAAAGCACCACATCTTCATCCACATTCTTAAACGATAGACCACCACGTTCACAGACCTCTTTAGTTTTAACAACCTCCAACACACTCTCCTCGGCCCTCGGCTCCTGGTCAGGCGTGCATTCAGGTGTTTCTTTGACAACTTCCTCACATAACACCTAACACTCTTCACGAGGTTGAATCAAATTAGGGCTCACACAGTTATGAACGTGGGTCGAACTAGTACAGGGTCCGAAACCCGACGGATACGGGCATGATCCAGAGTCAGAAAGAACCGGGTCCTTTCTAACTGATGGCCCTTCTTCAACACCCAGCCCAACAAACCCCCTTTTCATATTTTTTAAACCCAAGTCCTCAGAATCGACTGGGCCTAAATTCAACTCTGGCCCAATACTGTCCATACCGTCCATACCTCCCTCCACTCCAACTTCCATCCCACACTTCTCCACTTCTCCACTAGCCTAGTGAGATCACCAAGGGACCCATCCACTTCCTTATGACCTCGAGTTTCCTCATCACTCCTTGTAAACCTCATTCCCACGCCGCCAACATCAACTCCCTCATTAATATTATTTGCACTCTTCTCGTGTAATGCACCATCAGACGTGCCGTTAGTGATCAAATTTCCATCAGTACCCTTCACCGGAATGGACTTTTTGACTTTCATCGGAACATCCTCAGTCCTCTCCTCCGATAACCATTCACCACCTGAGCTGCATTTTTTCTTCATCTCCTCTTCATTCGGATGAGCCATCCTACTATATACTTCGTACCCAAATTCTTTCACAAACACGTCAACAACTTTCCCATATATCTTCACTCTCACCCACTCGTTTATTTTCTCCCATTCAAAACTGTCAATCATAAATCTCGCCACCGTAAACGACATGGAATGCTCCGTTCTATCATCAGCTAGGACAAACTTTCCCCATAGGCCGGCGATCTTTTCGAACGTTTCCATCGACCATACCAACGTTGGCAAGCCTATTACCTCCACCCACACTCTCCTCGACAGACTCCATATTAGCCTCCAGTGGTGTCTCACCTCATCAAACATTGACGTTAGGATTTCATTATTCATTGCTTCATCTCTTATCTCTCTCGACTCAAATGTTATCAAGCACCTGTATGGACCCACGTCACGGCACTCCACAATCCCCGGCCCGTGCCAGTTACGTAGCAAGGCACTCTCTACCTCTTCAAAAGTAAAAATAAATTAATCCAAAACAAGATTAATCAAACTAGACACCGTGCATTCTCAAAAATCAAACTAATTTAGTCATTTTAAAAGTAAATCATTTTTAAATCTAATCAATTAATGAGTTAACATAAATATTGTAAAATCAATTCATTAGATTAATTAATAAATTAATATCAATCATTAACATCAAATCTTACCTTTTTTTTTATTATAAGCATACTATATTTCCATTAAACTATTAATACCATTTTAATATTTATATTGATATTATTATTTTTAATGCCATTTACGGTGATGTGTTTTGTTTTTTTTTAATAACTATTTATATGTTTTTTATAAACTCTAGATTATACGAGAATATGCTCATAATAATATGTTGTGTAGAGATTTAATTTAAAGTACATAATTAAAGTTATCGTTCAAACGACCTAATTCGAACCATTTAATTTACGTTTGCCGCTTAAGCCCGTTTATTCATGTGCTGTAAATTTTTAACCTGGGTCGTTTATGGCTAACACAATAGATTAAACGGGTTAGCCAGTTTATTTATTTATTTTAGAAAAAATTAAACTTTAATGTTAAACTCTAAAAATAAATTTGGAAAAAATAACATTATTTTAGGAAAAAGAACTTGAAATACGATCAAACTTTAGACTCCATTTTCTTAAATTTTTTTAATAGATTAAAAAATAAATAAGTGAAACATTTAGCCTGCGTAATGTCTCATCTGTTTAGCCCGTGTCTTTAATGAGTCTAATATTTTGAAAAAAGTCCTCCCGTTAAAGACAATTTGTGCTGACCAGACAAATTTTGCCCATTTTGATGATCATATACATAATTCATTTATACATCTTTGAATACTCAATTCATGTGATTTTATCCTTCGAAAATCCGTTAATGTTAATCGCCCATTTAATAGTTGGTTTGTTATTTACAATGCTTAATTGCAAAAAATGGCTGGCTGAGTTATTTAATATAATTAAGCTACATTACTCGCACAACGTGCAGGTCAGGATCTAGTATTGCTAGTTCCAACATAGTTGTTTGTATTTCTCATTTATTCAATTTATTTTTTATTTTGCACTTACTTATTTTTAAATTGACTATATTTTTATTTAATTATAAATTTCATTAAATTTTTACAAATTTAAAATAAACAATTTTTTATTTATCACAACATATATATTTTTCCTGATTATAAAATATCTATTACTATTATTTTTTCAATAAAAATTTATAGCATTTTTTTGTGTGTAAACTTTTATAGCATATAATAATATAGGAAGCATGTCAGGTGCTCCAGAGTATATGGTAATCCAATGATCTTAACAGTTGATTTCAATTATAAAATAATTTTAAAATATATACAAATTAAACCTCAAAATAATAGTTATTCTAATATAAAAATCATTTCAAAGTACTTATAATATATTAAAAAAAGTAATAAAATTTATATAAATATTTAATTATAAATGGGTCAACGGTTCAACCAGTAATTTAATGATTACCGATTCGGTTCTAATAACTATGGTTTTAGACTAAAACTCAAAGATTCTAGCGAATTGCGTGTACGGATCGCAAGTGATCATTTGATTTTTTTTTTTTTTTTGACAAATAGCTCTTTTTAGTCTATGTATACATTTTTCGTTTAGAAAATGTTTCATTCTAGTTCAATTTTCACTATAGATCACGTTTAATTTTCCTAGTAAGAAATGTGGATATCAACGAATATTAATGGATATTAATTTTAATAAATTAAAAGAAATCTAAATAAAATTATAATATAATCCGATATAATTCAATTAAATTTAATATATTATAATTCAATTCAAATATAATTTAATATAATCTAAAATAAAATATTAACTATGTAATATATAAATTAAAATAAAATAAAAATAATTACCGACATAATAAAATAACGATTCTTGATGCTGGATCATAATTCTATCATAGTACTCCCAATCATTTTAATATCATTCTTTATGAAGATTTAACGGTCCTCATACACTGAGTACCTCTACTCCCATCTTTATCCTCATTTATTTGTGAGGTAAATTTTCATTTCTGTGGAATTTTTGCGGATCATGTTAATCCTTAATTGTGAATAATCCCTCGAGTACTTATTTTCGTATTTATTTTTAAAAAATAAAATTATCTCCAATCGTGCGTGTAACACCCCAATATCGATTAGCCGTACCGCGGACATGGTTAATCAATATCGAGTTATTACGACACCCATCAACTCGTACCCCGTCATTACGGGTCATTTTAAACCAACTAGGACATCTATAAGTTCATGTAAAATAGAGCCATATGTACATACATATATATATTACAGAGAACTCGTTTCATAGATATATACTTAAATTAAATAGATACAAAGGGTTCATATACTATACCCTTAGCCTGCGAAGCTTAGGCTTTTATACATGTAGTACACGACTCTCTAACAATGATCTCCTAGTTCTCCAAACACAATTAAAACTGAAACTGACGCAGCGGAGAAGATGTCCTATGAACATGCCATGCTCGATCGCAATATGCGGCCACTGCTTGTCTAGAATCGATTCTCATACAAGCTGAATCGATTCTAATTGCACTTTTACCAAAATTTTACTTTCTGCTTCATATAGAATCGATTCTGGGTGCCGACGAATCGATTCGCAATACTTAGAAAATTCCTTCTTTCGTTCTTGAGATAGCTGAATCGACTCGCTTATCAGTTGAATCGATTCTAATTGGTTCTAGACACCAACATTGCTCTCTGTCCAATTTTGGATCGATTCGCCATGGCCACGAATCGATTCGGATATCGTATTTCTTAGAATTTAGGGCACATGGAATCGATTCGGTGACTCACTGAATCGATTCACATGCGACAGAAACGTGAGTATATCACGATTTCTCACTTCTTCCTGTCATTTTCACCATTCCCTTCACTCTTCTCATTCGTTTTCTCTCTTCTCTTTCTAACTCTCTACTCCTTCAAACTCTTATTCCTTCATCTCTCTTCCATTCCTTCATTTTCTATTCATCTTGGGCACTCATACCACTCAATCCATTGGTTTCCTCTTCTCTTCCTCATCCATCTTTCTCATACCCCATCTCATTACACCTCTCATCCTTTCAAACATCCCAATTCCCTTCACTACATCCATTTTCTCTCTTCTCTCAAGTTCTTAGCATTCCCATTGTTAGGAACTATGAGTCGTTGCAAGGCACGCGCAAGTTCCTCTCGTGATAATCCACCTCCACCATTATCCCAAGTGCCACTGCGGGATTGGTTCGCCAAGAAGGAACATTGGGCGGCATTCCAGAACAAATACTTGCAGATGCCCATCATCAAACCAAGGTATCTTGATGAAGGATTGTTGCCGGAGGACAAGTATCCGGACTTCTGGAGGTTGCTCGACTTCCAAGGATTACGACCACTCTTATTCTTGAAGGAACGGTACGTGCCATTCACCTTTTTCCTTATTGCACTTGTCAAAATTCCACTTTGAGCATTGTTTAGCATAAGATAAGGCTTGTAGTCGCGAACGTAGAGACTCACCTCATCTAGGTTTGTAGTTCGCGGACATAAAGACTTATACCTCCTTAGTTGTTACCGAATACTGAATATCGTATGAGCAACACTGTTCGTTGTTAGGGCTGATTTCTGTTGTTGACCGTTAGTATAGTTACATCCTGATAACATATTATCCTTACTGTTGGTGATGTTCTGGATGCAGGTATTACCCTCATTTGATGGCAGCTGTTGCTGTTACTATCAAGACGAATGATACGCTGGACAATGACGGGAACGGAGAGTTTCAACTGGAGTTTCGCTTAGCCGGCGTCAAGCACACATTGGGCTTAGAGGAATTCGCGAGTGTCAGTGGATTACAGAATGAAGGGATACTGTTCGGGGGTGGGAATAATCCTCCAAAAGGATTTAAGTACAAGGATGGTAAGGAGGCTCAAGAGAGGTTGTTGGTTTTGCCTTTGAGCGGGGGAAAATATTCCGTTAGGAGGATGGGCACTGACCATCGTCTCCTCCAATACATGCTGACCTACGTGTGGCTTCCAAGAAAAGGAAATCACGGGGTAATCACCGAGGAAGACCTCATCATCTTGTGGGCTATGGTTACTAAGACCAAGCTGAATTGGGCTTATCTTGTTGCCTGTCGCCTAAGGTTATACGGATTTGGTCTGGTATGTTTCGCCATCACTTAAATTCTCGTCCAGGTTACTTAGGTCCATGTTCAGGTCAATCCACAATAATGGTTGGTTAACTACATTGCTTCTGGTCTTTCAGGTTGAAGCAGGTCTGGGACATGGCATGCTGTGGACCAAAATATTTGAGCACCTTGGCATAGACCTTTCGGGTGAAGAGGCGATTCCTGTTGGTGATAAGAATGTCATCACGATGCACCATCTTAACAAGATGGGAAGGGGTTCCAAGGTAGAGGGTAATGAGGACGAAGCTGCGGTTCAGGCCACTCAATTCACTCCCGAGTTTATGGAGTCCTTCACTCAGAGCATGCAGTCTCTCCAGGAAGTCTGGGACGATTGGTTTCGGAAGATAAATAGAAGACTGAACACATTCGAGACTAATCTCGCGGCTCAGGCGAAAGACATCCAGGATTTGGGGGGAAGAGATTCACGGATCCTACCGTCGCGGGTCACGGTCTGAGGACCAATGATCATCAGGACATCACTTTGGATCCAGCTGGCTGTGTAGGGGTTTAGTGTAGTTCCAAATTTCCATGTTTTTATCCTTCATGTCATTCCATAACATGTACTCTTTAAACCATTTGTCTGTGACCTTATGACTTGTATCCGCCTTTACTTAGGTGTTTATTAAACTCGCTTCCATTTCGCATACTCGCCTCGAGTAGGGATTATCGCCTCATTTACTATCTTGCACGAAGATCCCCATTGCAATAACATCGCGACTTGAAACATATGTAGGTAACTATACTGCGATCATGCGTCGCCTAGGGATTGGGGGTTCCATGTACCTCTCTATGTCTTGATGTCACTATCTCCAGAATTTAGTAACACTGTCACATGTTCGCCCTATTAAATCCAACGGGTTCCGTGTAATTCCTTATGTTTCGTTACCACTATCTCCAAAGCTCAATACCACGGTCGCTTAATCATTTTATCTAGCCCAATCGATCACTTGCGTAAATCGTGCAAAAATTCCTACTTCAAGGCTATTACGGGGTTATCTCTTTCCTCATAGCGTTCCCTTACGGTTACAAGGTTCCGGGTTATAATAGGCTATCCACGAGCCTGTCACTCTCAGCGCGTTCCTGGTCAAACCATCTAGACCCCTAGAGCGTTCGACTACAAGTGCGGTTACTAAGGGATTTCGACACGAGGACTAGAATATTCAAGAAAGACATGACTATGCAGACCTCTTGGAAAACATTCTTTCAAAAACATTTTCAACACCCTACGACTCTAGACTTGACTCTTACTTGCCTATTGCCATTATTTGGATCACATTATACACTTCTTAGTGGTACTAAACGGGCCAAGTTTAATACCGAGCGAGGTACAATGTCATCTAAACAATCCATGCAATAGAGCTATCATGCTTACCGACACTGATCTTTGCCATAGGCAAGACCTTTGGCATGATTTTCTTTGGTTCAGAACACGCATCGGAGCGTAACAGTTCCACTCCTCAGGCTCATAAGGATAGAACTGCTCTGATACCAAGAATGTAACACCCCAATATCGACTAGCCGTACCGCGGACACGGTTAACCAATATCGAGTTATTACGACACTCATCAACTCGTACCCCGTCACTACGGGTCATTTTAAACCAACTAGGACATCTATAAGTTCATGTAAAATAGAGCCATATGTACATACATATATATGTTACAGAGAACTCGTTTCATAGATATATACTTAAATTAAATAGATACAAAGGGTTCATAGACTACACCCTTAGCCTGCGAAGCTTAGGCTTTTATACATGTAGTACACGACTCTCTAACAATGATCTCCTAGTTCTCCATACACAATTAAAACTGAAACTGACGCAGCGGAGAAGATGTCCTATGAACATGCCATGCTCGATACTTCGCCTGTCTTCCAGAAATATGAACCTGTTATCTAAAAAACATGTGAATAATACGGGGTGAGAATCCCAACCACTGGATTCTCAGTACGGTAAAGGCGCCGAAACTACTTAAGGTAAGCTAGCAGGATCCACGAGGCAATCCTACTCGTCACTCTTGTTTTGCCATACAATTCCTTACCATACGTGTCATGCCACTCTCACCTAGCTTCACTAGAAGGAGGCTCCATAGGTTACCGTTTCATTAGGCCTAATTCATTTGTTCAACCTACATCTCTATCCATAATCTATATCTGGATTACCACTTGCCCTTTTCTCCTTCACCTCATACTTAGAATTTACTCAAGAACTTACACACACAGACAATAGCAAGCAAATCACGTAAAGGCACACAACAATCACAATACAATTTAGCAAGTAGGCACACCCAAACAATGTCAAACAAATGCATTATGATGTATGCCTGCCCTATGGCTAAGATGAGCTCATCCGGTCGGTTTTATTAGCCTTCCCGACCGGTCCAGTATATATCCCGGACCACTATCGGACGCGCTTCCCCGAGGACAACCTATCCAATGCCCTGAACATTTTTGTTCCTTTTATATACCTTTGTATATCTGGGGGTTTCAGTTCATATACCCTTATCCCTCCAAAGCAAGCCAAGACGTTAGCCCGCAGGCCCCTCATGTGCACTTGCTTATTAGTGAGCCGAGACGTTAGCCCGAAGGCCCCTCATGTGCACTCACTCTGGGCCGAGACGTTATCCCGAAGGACCCTCATGTGCACCCACTACGTCCGATAGTCCACAAGATTCTAGGCAGGTCACGTCAGTTTTCAAACCCGCCATATCACCTAGCTTGTGTAAGTCATCCATTCATACATAAACTGCAACGAATGGAATCAAGTGGAACACTAGGAAGTGGATATCAATTTTTTTCAATTCTCTTTGAAACACTTGGTTTGGTGGTTCTACACTGTAGAATCAATTCTCATGGAACCTGAATCGATTCACTGAAAGCGATTTACAAATATTTTGCCCCAGGGAGTGCTTGAATCGATTCTCGAGGCTGGCGAGTCGATTCGCAACACTTAGAAAAGCCGAGTTTAGAAAACAGGATGGGGGTGAGTCGACTCCAAGACTCACTGAATCGATTCTAATTGCCAATTTTGAAAACATTTCGTCTCTGTCCGAAGATGAATCGATTCTTATCCACCCCGAATCGACTCGAAAACGTTTAATAAAGCAACTTCAGTTTTTGAGAAGACTCGAGTCGATTCTGGCACCTTGCGAATCGATTCTAATTGTGAGTTTTGAAATCATTTTGTCTCTGTCCACAAATGAATCAATTCGGACATGAACAGAGTCGATTCGCAGTGCCAGAAACTCATAGATTCAAGCATTTCTAGGCATCTGAATCGATTCACTGGAGGGGTGAATCGATTCCAACGCAGCAAATTCTGCAGAAAACAGTTTTAAAAGCCAAGTTCATTCCACCCAAACCAAACCATATTCTTTCAACACATTTCCAACGAAATCTCACCATCTCAAATCATCATAAATCATCTCAAATCATCATTTTCAACAGCATTCTCTATGCTTTTCATTCTCAAATCATATCATCTCATCAATTTCCACTTCCTAATCCACATTTTAACCAAAAACAAGCACAATCACATCACATTTCAGTCATCATCAAACATGCATGTAACTCAAACATGAACAAACATCACAACGACACATTCTCATCCAAACACAGCATGTTTAAGGTCATTCTAAGGCCACTAGCCCAGCCTATCATGCTAGATTAACTTTCGTATTAACGAATCCTAAACCGTACCTGATTTCCAAGCACTATCAAGCTTGCTAGAGCACCATTAACCTTTCCTTTGGCCTCTACTATCACCATCAGCACCTAAGAACACAACATCACCCAAACAACATGAACTTGAGGTTCATAACTGATGGAAACAAGGTAGTGGTTGCAATTACCTTAGCTTCAACGGAAGAATGATGATTCTTAACTCCTACTTGAGCTAGATCATCTCCAAGAATCAACAAGAACCTCGAAAACACAAAGCATTCAAGGCTCATAAACTCAGCAGAATTGGAACGGAAGAATGAGCAAGGATATTCGAAACCCATACCTTGAATGAGGTATAGAATCGAAGAGCACGGAACGAGCTTCGCATAGGCGCAAACGGTGCGTCAATCGGAGCTCCGGATCAAGAGATATGGCCGCCGGAAGGTGAGACCATCACCACCCACACCATGCACGCCTACTCCATCTCTCTCATTCTCATTTTCAGTATAGTGAAGAATGAATGGAGAGTTAGGCAGCTGGCCCTTTATTAAGGTGTCACTACTAATGGCATTTTCGTAATTTCGCGGTTTGGTCCGGTTCGGGCCAAACTTTTAGCGAAGGTGTTCGTGTTCGCGTCCCAAATATTTTTGTGGTCACTCCCATGTGCTCATATCTAATTTATCTTGTCACCGTCGACGCTAAGCCGTATCGTTAATTGAGTTGACAGTTCAGTTCACGGCGTGGTTCAGGTTTGACGGCATGTCCTATTTGCTTGGGAAAAACCCACTGAATCCAAATATTTCAGCGGAACTTCAGGATTAATCCCGTAACTTAGCTTACTAATTTGCCGGGGTTTACAGTGAGGACTTGTTTATAAATATACTAATTACCCAATGAGAAATTGAATATAAGTTTATCACAGTGGAACTCTTTTTAGGAGATCTTTTGACCCAAATTGATTAAAAAAAGCGATTTAAATTTTCATTTAACTTTGTCATACATAACAATTGAAATAATACTAGAACAAAAGGGGAAAAAATGCTAATTTGACTTGATGTCTATATGACACGAATTTAGAACAGTGCTATTAGCGAAAATTAAATATCTTCATGTGAAAAATAGTCACTAAATTAATTTTTTTTTTAGACTATCAAATATAAAATATAAGTGAATATATGCAAAACAATATACATTTATACATAAAGTTACATGAAGAATGATTTTTTCTGTATGTATATGACTTTTGATCTACAATATATGAAATAACTTCTAACATTGCTTTCAAACTTCAGTTTCAACTTTTAAGCTTAACATGCTCCTCCTCCGCCAACACATCCACTTCCACCTCCTCCACCTCCACCACCGCCACCGCCACATCCACCCTCAGCTCCCATAGCACCAGCATCGACCCCAATAATCCCACCCATTGCCATACCACTGTGGATATGATGATGATGGTTGTTGCGATGGATAAAACTGCTGCTGCCACCATTGCCGCCGCCGGATCCTGAACTTACTCCTACTGCTCGGCACAATAGACTCAATATAACAACAGAGGCGAATATTGAGACAGCTACAATGATGAATATTACAAATGGCTCCATTTTCAAATAATACTCTATGCACAATTATATCACGTTAATGAAAAATAAAAGATTTTTGTTCATTTTATAGTCCTACTATGTTTACCTCGTCAATATAGGGCCCGCGTGGACTTCTAATCATGTGCTATTGTTTTCTTGTGTGTTTAACTGTTTAAGGAATCAACTCGTTGAAATGTCAATACCAAAAAAAAAAGAAAAAAAACTCGTTGAAATGTTTATGTTATCGTGTCTTGTTTATTTTGTGCAAGACAAGTTACTTATATTGCGGCGCATTGGGTTCTTGCGGAAAATGTGCAAGATTGACCAAGTCTCGTTTGAAAATGTTACATATATACTTCAAATTGTATTATCATATTATCCGTTTAGAAATATCTACCATTTTCAAACTTTAATAAATTTTAAAAATTTCTTTGTATTGCAGGATTCATATATAAATGTTGTAATAAGAGTAATATTGATGCTATATTAATAAAAGTTTGTTTTTATACTCGGCAATTCAGTCGTCTATTATTATTTATACGAAGTAGGGTATTGCCCGCGCTTTGCGCGGATAACAATTCTATTTAATTTAATTTAATATATTGTTTATAAAATTATTAGTGTATTAATTATTTAAAGTGTTATAAATTAATTTTGATATAGTATATTTATATAAAAAAGATTTGTTATTATATGAAAAATTTTATTCACTCAATTCATTCATTTAAATTGCTTTAAAAACTGAAGTTCGAAATTAAAATAATAAAAAGTATCTATCAACCTCTAAGATTTAAAATTTTGTCAAGGATGTCGATACTAAATACCTAATCCAAATCCAATATGAAGTGGGATATGTACATAACATTTGCAATTACATATCCTCAGTTGATTTTTTTGTGTTTGAGAAAAATCCATAATTTATTGGTGAAAATTTTTCAGTAAGTACATGTACATCAAAATTAGATGGCCGTAAAAATTTTATTAAAAAACGTTAATTGCATTATACTTCTGCTAAATAAGTAAACTTAACTCCACATAAACCAACTAATGCCAAGAACAATTTCACAAAGATGCTACATTATCTTTGGGTAAAGTATATTTTTTGTCCCTAACGTTTTCGAAAAGTTTCAAAAATATCTCTAACATTTAATTTGATTCGATTTTACCGTTAATGTTTGGAATCAATCTTAATTTTACCCTTCAACCTAATTTTTTGTCAATTAAAATTTCTAATTCCCATTTTACCCATGATCTCTCACATCCTTCATGTCCAGCAATTCATTAATCTCTTCACTTCTCCACTTGCATCAACATCATTATCTTCTACTGCACCTTCCTGGAAGAAATAACGCCCAAAGGGAAAAAATTTCACCACCACCTAACCCATTGTGTTCCTTCAATAAGTGCCACCATGCCTTCAAATTTTAACTAACTCTTTTTTTTTATGTGTTTACCATCCTTAAAAGAGGTTCCTTTTCTCTCTTCTACCACACCAATCGGTCTCAACAGATGGGATTGAAGAAGGAGAAGTGCCCAATTAGAGATTGAAGAAGCTGGTTTGAGATTTCAATCATATGAAGGCAAGCTTTTGAAAAATAAAATATTTGAAGAGGGGTGGTAGAAGCAGTGGGCGTGGTTGAGGTGTGAAGAGTTTTGTGGTGATTTGGAGTGATGGTGAGATGCAAGACGTAATGATGTTGATGATATAGGGGTGGGGTGGTGGGGGTAGAGTGAGGGAAGTAGTGTAATGGTGGTGGAGAAGTTACATTGTTTGTTGTAGATGATTAGGATGGAGGTGGTGATGTTCTTCATTTGATTAAGGGTATAATGGGAATTAAAAATTTTAATTGACAAAAAATTAGGTTGAAGGGTAAAATTAAGATTTATTTTCACGTTAAGGTAAAATTGAATCAAATTAAATGTTAGGGGTATTTTTAAAACTTTTCAAAAACGTTAGGGACAAAAAATATACTTTACCCTTAATCTTTCATAAAACGTTTATCTTCCATTTGCTCCTTTAAAAGCAAAATCAATATTAAGAATCACATCCATTAACACAAACCTTCCTACAACAATCTCTTCCACATGAATACCAACCTATTTATAAAGAAGATATTTAAAAGAAAACATTTTGGCCTGTTTCATAATTGAATGTGGCTTTGGAGTTTCTCTTGAACCAAGGAGCATATTATTTTGATGGCTTGCCAAGTCTATACCTAAAAATAATTAAGATAGATTCATTGAGCTTAATCAATATTGACGAAAACAATACTAAAATATTTTAAAAGGAATTACTGCAGATATAATAACAAAATCATTTCATTAAATATGTTCATGAAATATTAAAACAAATGAATGCTTCAAATAATAAACTCACCATTTGTGAAGCAAAATTTGGGTACTGTATAAACATGGTTGTCAAAAAGAAGGCATTGAGTTTTAAAAATATAGCTATAAAAATAAGGGTACTATCTCCGGGTTTATTTTCTTTCTTGGTCTTTTTCAACTTTAGATTTATTAGTCTGAAAGAGAACACATAATCATAAATCCTTCAGTCTGTTTGGCCACCAGTAATTATATTTTTTTCAATACACATCCTAAATAAATGTGGTTATTTCCATCTTCACGTTAATAGTTCTTTTTGCAAAACCACTTAATTTTATACTACACATTTAGGCCATTCAATGTATCACACACAATAAAGATTCAATTCACCTATCATATATGGACGCCTAACCTTGTGTATCTCTTGCTCTTCCTCAACCAAATATTATCAGAGAAACTCTTCGAGAAACTCATCAGTTATGATCAAAATTTGCATTCCTTTTTACCTGTAAATGCAAGAAGAAATTAAAGAATTATAGCTACGAAACTCTATACCTAAACAAAATTGACCATTTCTAAATCTATAATTTTAACACTGTTCTGCTGTTCAAATCAATTATTGGCCTTCCTGTAACAACATTATGCAAATAAATACATAATTGGTATAATATTAGTTCAGACTACTTATTCATATAATCGCAATGAGGACACAAACTGACAATAAAAATTCATGAAACTGACCCTTAATTGACAGAAGAATTATCCATGAACATCCCTATTGGAGAGGTGCGGAGACAGAGGACTGGAAGAGTGATGGTGCATGTCCCTTTTGCTCTCCTTTATCTTTCATTCTCAGCGATGGCGGCGCAGCTGTATCCCTTTCCCGCACAACCTTCTCTCCCTTCGCTTTCTCCCCTCTTTCCACGCATACAATTTTTACCTCTTCTCTGCCATGCCTTTCCATTTCATTTTCTTCTTTCATTCTTCTTTCTTTTTTCATATTGTTTTACGGATTTTCAGATTTTCAGAAAAGCATAGACTTAATTTCAGTTTTGGATTCAAAATATGGGTACCAGTCAATGAAGTGCATCAAAATCATGAACTTTGGAAAGAAGATGAGTAGAAAAGAAATTAGAACTAATAGCAATTCTGGAATTTAACTACACTTCACAGAATTCCGAAGTGTTTCAGATTTACAAATTACAAGTAGCAATTGAAAACGAAATAAGACTTGAAAGTTTAGAAAAATATCCTTTCACAGAAAACCGAAAGGGTTCAAATGAAGTAAATACATAAATTGTAAATGTGGAAGGAACCCTATTCAAAAAGTAACTTGGAACAAAGTCAGTAAGTCGCTAGGATGTGAAATTGTTTAAGTGTGTTTCTGAATGAAGATTCCAACCTTGATTCTATGAACACTTCTGCTATTTATAAATGGTTCCTTCCAATCTCCTTCTGCCACGTGTCAAGTTTGAAGAAAAACTGTTTCCGCCTATGCAACTTCCAAGTAACTTCTGAAAACTGCCTCTGAAAATCTTGTTGAAATCTAACTGCCCCATGTTTGGAAACTTCGAACTCGATCTTGATACTTTCAGCTGCCTCACTTATTTGAATTTTAGCAAAAACTCACTAAGTTAAATCTTCCTACATATGACTTGTGTCTTGTATCAGAATCAATTATCAAAGATTGATTCTTCAAGCTTAATTCGAAAACAATTTTCGAATAACACCCTACAACATCTCGATTTTGAGTAACCACACTCCATCTCGATTTTGTATAAAATCATTGACTTTCTTCTTCAAAGTTTGCACCTATTTGAAGCTAAAATACCAAATCGATAATAGAAGTTCAATCTCGATTAAAGCCTTCCAATTAAGTCTAGTGCACATGGAAAGCTTTTGCTTCAAAAAACAAGTTGTCAGATTCCCATCATTTTTTTAAAAATGCTTTATTTTATTATGACTAGAAAACAGACACGTGTAATCTTACTTTTCATATTGAAAAGTACAATCTTACTTTGCTACAAAATAGACATATTTAATATTACTTTTCATATAAAAAAATATTATTTTCTATATAACACATATATATTTTTGCTATTAACCAAATATAAAATACAAAATTAGGGAGAATGAAATAAGTAAAAGAAAGAACAAAAGGACATCACTGAGTATCTTTCAAAATAAAAATAATAATGAATAGAAGATGAAGAAAGAATAAACAAAATTTCGTTATTTACCTGATGTTCATTAGAAAATAGAAATATCCTGCCAAAAAGGAACAAATTGAGACGGATAAATTTCTAATGTTGACTGATAAATAGAAGAAAAAGGAAG